>JADLZL010008130.1:0-44791 GCA_015844335.1 Chrysopogon serrulatus | reverse complement strand
AAATTACAGAGTATTACAACACTTGTAACACGCCTAAGTACATCGTATTCTAGCGATAGACACACACACACGGATCAACATCGAGTAGACGTAGGCGTCATAGCGGGTGAAGGCTCCTCCTTCACGGAGAGTCATCGAGTTGGGGTAGAGTATCAGGCGTAGATTTGATCTCCTTAACCAAACTTGAGTGTAGGAACAAGACCACCTAGTCCTTCCAAAGACCGTTGTCGTCGTAGACATCCTCGGTTCCCAAACCTGCTCAACTCTATCAGTACGATTTGTACTGGCCACGGGCTTCCACCCTATGCTTTGCTTTGCTATGTGGTAAGTGGAATGCAAGGGTAGAGAGAAAGGCCTATATTTGGCTATAGTTTTCCTATGCAAAAATTCATAATATAAATATAATGTAGTTCATCAAGTTTTAACCCATCTCAACCACACGTCCATCATCCCATCCATAACCACATCCACATCCACATCCATACTTCTCACCACACTCTCACTCTCTAGTCGGCAAGGAAGACTCCCGCTCCTCCTTGCCTCAACGGCCTAAGCCGGAATCCAACAACACCTAGAGGGAGAGAAGAGAAGGACGCCACTCACTAGTCAAGTGAAGCGTAAATCATAGGAATGTCCATGACCGTGGACACGGCTATACGTATAGATCGATCAACTCTGCGCAGCGTGTACACACGGAACCACAAGATCACCATCATCGGCGATGCCTCGTCTAGGGCTGATACCAAGCCGCCGCCTAAGCGGGTCCGATGTCACCCTACCACTCAACTGCAGGGGGCACCCCGGAGATCCACCGGCACACCGAGAGGCGTGAGGCGTGGTACGGATCCCTAAGGGTTCCACGCCGTCCTCGGGAGGGTGTGGGTCTCAAAGCACCCGTACCTCCCTACACTATCACCTATCAACCTAGTAGTAATGGCGGGGGGCCAGGCTAGCCGTCAAGTCGTTTCCCCGCCCATCGAGAACGAGTGGTGTGTGCGAAGGGGTCCTATGAACCGGTTCTCAAGACATACCAGTCCTTAGGGGTGACTAGACAGGACATCTTCACCATGGGGCCCGACGCCCCGTGCCTCGACGGCACCTCCTGTTCCGAGGATTCGTCCCACAAAGACACTCCTCCCCGGAGCCTTCTCACATCACATGTACCCGCCACAGGTACTCTCTCACATAGGGAGTGCCCGGATCACACTCCACCCAAGCAAGATTTGTCCCCTGACTCGTCGTAGATCCTGCCCAGTCGACACAACCCTCACCACACACACCCAAGACACACGCCAAGATCTCTTCCATGTTAACCCAGTTATCCAATTTACGGCACCACGTGCCTTAGCCACACACAAACATGTATGAGTAAAGAGTAAGTGTGTAGCAAGTATCATGAAGTAGGCGAGCGTCTATCCTAGCAAAATGGGTGTGCGGGGGGGGAAAGGTTGCGTCAAGGTAATGGCTTATCAAGCAATCTACCATGCATCCTATCACAATTATTTGCATAAAGTAAAGCACTAGCAGCTATATATTGCATGTCTAATAGGATTCTACGAGGTTGGGTGGGACGTGGCACCTGTTTATAGCAATCCATAGTCATCGACAGCTGGTTGTCCTTCGCGTCTTCTCCCTCTAGCAGATCTCCGGTCCGTCCGTCGTCACCGCGATGCAGCTACCTCGATATAGCGACAAACAATGCAAAAGAGCAATCAATCCCTAACCAAAATCCAGCACTCCCCAAAAAGGCAACAAGATGCAAAAGGAATCAGATAACTCCGATTAAACACTGAAAAGACTTAGCCCTCACGGAGAGTGTCCAATCCTCGGGCTCCAAATGAACAGAAGTGGTTGTTTGTTAAGCATAAGCTCGGATCGGGGCCTCGAAATAGCCAGTACGTCCCAGGTCAACTATGTCAACCTGTATGGCCCCAAGAGAAGAGGTCTTGATCCTAACTTAACTTAAACAAACACCACGACTTGTGGCCTCCCAATCCGAGCATCATGGAAATTGGTGGGGGCCGGAGGATCACAAGCAAGAGGAAAAGGGAAATAGGAACAACAGGGTTTGGCCCTTGTAACCTCTAACCCGTAAGTCACAATACTACATAAGATTGGAGTAAGAACGATTAATACGAAACAGAGGAATTGTGACTTGGTTCTGAGGCTCTTTAGCTTACCCGTCATGGTAGCCGGCGGTAGCAAAAGAGATTGGAACACGAACAACAGAGGAGCGGCTACAGATCCTCTCGACCCGTACGACACAACAACGTCGGGAGCCGAGAAGACAGTAGCACAACAGGGGAAGAGAGGAGAGTTAGCTGGGCATGTCCATGCCGCGACCTCGGTCCAACGGTCGATCGGGTCGACTCACACGGTCCGAGAACGAGACATAGACCATAGCTTTGCTAACTAGAAGAGATAGTCCGGCCTTTGATCTAATCGTCATGGCTAAGACGGGATCGAATAGAACGGGCTAGCGGAGAAAAATAGAAAATAGAAAAGAGAGGGAGCGGTGGTCTACCTCTTTCAGTGCTCACGCCACGGCAAAAGGCGAGGCATCGAAAAGGAGTGACACAAAAGAGAACATGAGTACCTAGTCCACTTGTAGGGTACCCCGACCAAGGTGCACTAAATGCACTAAGTTACCCCTAGAGTTCTTAGCAGTGCGGTTGTTACCGCGAGAACCCAAGGGATGCTTCGGTCGAATAGGTACATGCATACAAGGAGGTTAAGCACGAAGGATCCGAAAGAGAAAAGGCGGGATTCACCTTCCTTTGATCCACTCGCCATTGCAATCGACAGGAACCAGAGGAATGGAATCAAAATAGCAAGAGCAATAAAAGAACACCGTTAAGAGCAAAAATCAAAGAAGGGACTTGGGTCCCCGCGGCACCTCGATCTACATGACATGGTAAAGGTCACCGATCGAAGGAGCGAAAAATAGAAGGACTCGATCCACGCCTTCTTTGGATTAGCGAGAATCGAAAAAAGTAATAGAAGAGGATGGTTCCGTACTCTCTCTCGACCTACCCGTCATGGCAAGGACGGTGGTCGAAAGAGAAGAGAAGTGTCTCGCACGCTTCGTGATCCATGCCAACTCGTAGGGCACCTCGACCTCCGTGCAACTAAAATGGCACAATGTGATTCCTTGGGCTCTTAGCGATGTGATTGTCACCGCGCGAACTTGAGGGATCACTATGGTCTATGTGGCACAAGCATACGAGCTAGATAGGAAGAAGCAAAAGAAAGGAAAGGAAAAAGAGGTAGGGCTCGATGGTCATGGCGAGGCAACTCACGGCCACGAGCTTCACCTAACGAGTTGGCTTTTGTCGTCCCACGAAAGTCATCTCCTATTTCGGCTCCCACTAGACTAGGTCATCACAGGGCTCACCGTATACGGGTAACATCCGTATCGTGTCGAGTCCATGATGACTACGTCCTGGGGTCGAATAGGGTCTAACGATCGCCACGCGACGAAGCTAACTAAGATACGAAGAGAGGGAGGGATCGTGTTCGGCATTACGACCATTGCGGGATCGCACGTTCGGACACGTCGCTCTCTCAGCCGGCTCAAAGGCTCGGTCCTCAGACAAACTCCGCACAACACAGAACCCAACACAAGACAACATCCACACGGAGGAGCACATTTCCATAGCATAAGAGGTATAGGCCGGCGCGAAGGCACGGCACAGGCATGTATAGACACGATATAGATAAAATGCGACATCCATGAATTATGAATGGAAAAGAGCAAGCTTTGTCGACGCCGAGGTTGGCGTCGGCGGGGTTCAGTTCGACCTTGTCGACGGAGAGAACGAGGCCGACTTGGACAGGGCTTCACGGAGTGACGCCCGGAAGCGCCCGGGAGGGCAGCAGTCAGCCGTGGCCTGCTATAGCCACGTTTGGCCACCTCCGGCCGGCTGTGGCCAGCCGAGGCCAGCCTGCAGCCAAGTCTGGCCAGCTCTGGCCAGCTGTAACTGGCTGTGGCTGGCCCTGGCCTGCTGCTGGTGGCCACGGGTGGCTGCAGCCTGGCCAGCAGTAGCCATGGCTGGCCAGTGGTGGCAGTGGGTGGCCGGGAGGTGGTCGGAGCTCTCGCAGATGGCGCGGTGACGCTGAGAAGGTCCTGCGGAGTGAGAAACAACGGCACGAAGGCCGGTCTCAGTCGGGAACACGAAAAATAGGAGAAAAGTAGGGGCTTTGGTGTGGGAGGCTCACCGGTGTGGAGAGGAAACTCCGGCGAGCGGCGTCGCGGCTCTGTGCGGCCGGAGTCGAGGTGGCTCCGGTGCTGCGCTTTGCCACGCGCGTGGCTCCACGCGACGCCATGGCGCGTGGCGTGGGGACAGCGCCGAAAGCAAAGCAGGTGGTGGCGCGCCGCAGCCGCCGTGGCTGTTAGCGTGGACGCCAGCGTGCGCTGGCATGGCGGCAAAGATGCACGAGGGCAAGGCACGCGCGACAGTGAGGTCTGACGATGGCGCACACGCTCCGTGGGCGGGCTCGCGCGACCAGTGTCGGGCGTGACGGCACGCCAAGCGCTGGGCAAAGACGCCTCCACGGGTCCGCTTGGCCGAGACGGTGAGTCGACCGCCGCCGCTGGAGTCGGGCGGTGCGGCTGCTGGGCACGGCCGCGAGTGGCGAAGCCGAGCAAGCGAGGGCGGCGTGAGGCGACCCGAGTGCGAGGCGAGGCGGCAGGCGAAGGCGAGGAAGGAGGGTGGCGGCGTGAGGAAGAGGGAGAACCGGCGGCGGGCGGCCAAGGCGGGTGGTGCCGGGCGTTCGTGGTCGGGCGCTGCCGGGAGGGAGGCGGCCAGTGGCCGATCGTCGCTGCTACAGCCCGCCCTGCACGGCGTGACGTCGCGGCTCGCCGTGCCGTGGTCGGCGCCGCCAGGAGCACCGCCGTGGGCGCTTAGCGGTGGTGAGGGCGCCTTGGCAAGGTGGCCGACGGTCTAGTCGCCCCGTCGCGCCAGCGCGCACCGCGAGGCGTGTGGTGCTTCAGGCGCGAGCAAGGGGTGGGAGGAAGGCGGCGCGGCGGTTGGCCATAGACGAGCAGGGAGGGAAGAGAAGGAAGCCGGCCACGGCTTTTGTAGAGCGCCGCTAGGGTTCCGGCGGGCATCGCCCATCTTGACGCCCGTGCCCGTGCTGGGCACGCGGCACCCCATCCAGGGGCGACACAGACAGGTGGGGGCGACGCCTCCCCTCCGGGGCGGCGGCGCCTGGAGCAGTGTTCCCGTGCCCCTTAGGGTTGGGGCGTGGAGGTGCTGGCGGGCCTTTGGGCCGCGTGTGAGACGCTGCCGAGCGGCCGGTGGGCCGTGGCCTGCTTGGGGAGAAGGGGGTCCGAGCGGGCTGTCTTGCTTCTGCCGCTTGGGCTAGCCCAAAGTGGAGGGGGGAGGAAGAGAGGCAGTGGGCCGACTGGTGAGGGCTTGGAGTCCAGGAAAAAGGAAAAGACTCCTCCATTTGCCATCATGACTTGTAAAGGATTCAATTGGAATTCAAGGAGGGATTAAGGGGAGGAATTGAGAGGGATGGGGAGAGAATTGAAGGGAGATCTGGGGAATTTCATGGAGAAAAACTTTGCTACGGATTGAGTTGAATTTCAAAGAGGGAGTTTGAGTGGAGAATTCAAAATGAGATTTAGTTGAATAATAATGCTATGGAGTTGTGCCCTTCAAACTCCAAATAAACACGAACCCAAAGTCATCACAAGAACCGAGGCACACTCCTACAGTCATATCTATATGAATGCGACGATTTGTTAACTAAACCCTCATGTGTTTGATCTAGGTCGGTCCTAACAACTACATGCTTCACACATTGTAGGAAAAACTTTAAAAAGTTCGGATTTTTGGTGTTTGGAAAACCTAGGATGTTACAGCCAAACACCGCCACACCGAACAGTTGAAGGAATTTTACCTTACCACTAGGGCGAAGAGAAGAACCCTCACTTTGGAAGAAAGGGAGTGCCCCGTGCTAGATGGAATCCCGAATGGAACCATGGATGATGTGTCGCCTTCACCTCACCAACCAGCTGCGTCCCATGTGCTCTGAACCATAATCTAAGTGCACAGCCAAACATATCACCCGTAGCGAAGTGCGGGCAGCAATGGCTAGTAAATATAAAGCGCTAGCGGTTCTAAATATTATGCAATGTCTAATAGGATTCTCTAAAAGAGGGTGCTGCCATGACACCTGCGATGTCGTGGAAGTAGTGGTACGATTCTTCTTCCATAGGGGTAGTCGTTAGGTCGGCTCCATCCTGTGGGTCCTTTCGTCCACATTCTCTTTCTCCCGCGAGTCTCGATCAGAGCGTCGTTGTACTCGAGGCAGCTACTCCACGAAGCGACACACAAGGCAAGAAAACACACGATACTCGAAAGGGCTCAAGATGCAGGAAGATCCATTAACACAAGTGAACTTTAAGGGGTACGCGACTTAGCCCTCTCGGCGGATGTCCGAATCCTCGGGCCAAAGAGACAAGAGTTGTGATTTGCTACGCATAAGCGGGATGGCCAAGCCAATATGGCTTTAAGATAAATGGTTTAAGCTAGAGCTTATCTATAGCAAACACCATGGCTCACGTTCTCTCGATCCGGCGTCACGGAGTTGACGAGAATCGAAGACGGGCTCAGCAAAAGAGAAAGGAAGAACAACAGAGCTCGGCTCTTGTAGCCTTTTCTCGACAAGTCACAATTGGACATAAGAAGTAAATAGAATCTAACAATACTATTGTGACTTGGCGCTATTGTACTTCAACTGTCCCGCCATCGTATCCAGCGGTAGTAGAAGTGGTCGGTGCAAAACAGAGCAACAGCTACAGTCTTCTCGATCCACACGACACAGTCACGTCGGGAGCCGAGAAGTGAAGAGTTAGCTAGGCACATCTATGTCATGTTCTCGGTCACATCTCTAGTGGAGATGGTTTCACTCGGTCGATCGAGTTGACTCTCACGGTCCGAAGCATGACATCGACTATAGCTTAGCTAACTAAAAAGGGACAGTCCGTGATTTGATCCAATCGCCATGAATAAGACGGGATCGAATAGAGCGGACTATCGGGGAGAGACAAGGCAAGATCAATCAAAGAGCGGTGACCTACTTCCAATGCTTACGCCACAGTATTAGATGGGCATCGAAAAAAGGCAACATAATAAAGATCATAAGTGCGCAAACCACCCATAGGGTACCCGACCTAGGTGCACTGGCACTAAGGCATCTCTCGGATTCGTAGCAGTGCGGTTGTCACTGCGAGAATCAAAGAAATACGACGGTCATATAGGGTACAAGCATACAAGTGTTTGTGCACGAAGAGCGAATGAAAGGCAAACAAAGAAGTATAGCTCCATGGTCATGGCGGGACGAGCTCACGACCACAAGCTATACTAGCGAGGGCTCGAGTTCCAGTCGGCATTACGGCCATGGCGAGACGAATCCCGTGATCGCAATGTCCGAACGAATTACGATCCCTCAGCCGGCTCGAAGGCACGGTCCCAGATAAACACACAACATCCAGCTGTAAGAACCGATAACACGACAAGACAACTCGAAAAGACTGGAGTAGCACAATTCCATAGCATTATGATGGATGGGTCCTGTATTACAAGATACATATACAACGAGGTCATCAGGAGTGGGTACAACAGTATGGACATGTATACAGAAAGTAAAAGACCGAGGGGGTCCAAGGGGGCCACGGCTTGCAACGGACAAGGTCACAGGAACTCTCGACGGCTCGTCCTCGTGATTCGAGGTGGCCGGAGCAACGGCGGATCGAGGTGACAGGACTAGGGTTTCACAGATTCGCTAAAGCAACCAAAGGGGGATTCCTGCAGTCCAAGGTAAGTAGCGCCATTCTACGATGTCCAAGCTACGGCTAAACGTCCAGAGTTCCGAGGCTCACGTCGGGGTCACGGGCGGCATGTCCTTCCCGGTGTCTCAGACGCCGTGGATCCATTTGGCTAGGTCGGTCACGTGTGTGTGTGTGCGCGCGTTTGTGTTCCATGTGGACAAGGGCACGAAGGCCGGTCACGTCGTTTCGAGGGCTCACCGGTGGTGGAGTCGTTCGGTGCTCGACGAGATGGAGGCGAGGAAGGCGACGTTGGCAAGGCTTCAACGGAGCGTCGCTGGAGGTAGGAGGGTCGTGGCCAACCGGGCTTGGTCCTGGCCAGCCATGGCTTGCTATAGCCACCCCTGGCTAACTCTGGCTGGCTGCAGCCAAGTCTGGCCAGCTGCAGCTGGCTGTAGCTGGCCGTGGCTGGCTGCCAGTGGCTGCAGCTGGCCGTGGCTGGCCGGCAGTGGCTTGGGGCTGGCCGGAGCTGGCCGTTGCAGGTCGGGTCGCAGCAGCAGGTGGTCCAAGGGGTGGCGGTGCTCCGGCGCACTTCCCCGCAAGGTATGGAACACGGCACGATGGCCGGTGTCATGCTCGGACAGCGTGAATCAAGGGAGAACAGGTGCTATGGCGCTATGGTGGCTCACCAAGGGTGGTGGAAGGGTTCGAGCAAGGTGGTTGCGGCGTCGTGGGGGTGCACTGCCGGTGGAGTGGTAGCCGGTTGTGGTGGTGCTGCTGCTCGCGCCGGAACGGTGAGGCAGGGGCGCGTCCAGTTCTTGACGGAGGTGTGGAACGCGTTGGACAGCACCGATGCTGGACGAGCAGCAGGACGGAGAAGCTCCAGCGGAGGCGCTGCAGGGCGGTGTCGAGGTTGACGTCGCGGTGTAGCCGCTGGGTGATGTCGTGGTTCGGCCCGTGCGTGTGCCGACGGCGAGGCGTGGTGGAGGCGAAGGCAGAGGGCGGTGTCGAGGTCCAGCGCTCGATGACGCAGAGGAGGGGTTGCCGGTGGTGATGGGGCGTGGATGAGGCAGCGTGGGCAACGGCGCTGGTGCTCCGGCCGGCGTGGCGAGCGCCGTGGCCGGGCGGCAACTTGGTGTAGTCGCGTGGCGTCCGCGGGCGACGGGAACGCCGCTTGGCGGCGCGGCGACCCCGCGGACGCGGGCGGGCGCAGGCAGCGGCTCCAGCTCGGGCGTCGACGGGTGCGCAGCGCAGCCGCGGCGTCGCGGCGCTGCATGCGCGCTGGGCGCGCTGCGGCGCGCCACGGGTGGCGCGGTGGTGCCTGTGGTGTGAGTGTAAGAGGGAGAAGGGAGCAGGATGAGCGGCGGCTTCTTGGAAAGGAAGAAGAGGCGGCGGCCGGGTGTAGTTTATATAGCGGCGCGCTGCTAGGGGTTACGAGGCACGGACGGTGATCCTTGGCGTGCGTGTATCCGATGGCACGGAAGCCGAGTGGAAGGGGCGCTGGGCACCGAGGTTACGCGGCGGCGCTGCGGCGGCGGCGGCGGCCGCCCAAGGGAGCGAGCTCCCGTTTAGGGTTTCAAGTTGGGGCGGCGCTCGCTCAACCGGGCCGTCGTGGGTCGCGCGCGGGGAAGGCAGGGGCAGGCCGAGCCGGGCTTCGCGATTAGGCTCCGGTCTTTGTTGTACTACGGCAAGGGAAAGGGAAGTGGGTTGGGCTGACTTGGCTCCTGGGCTGCGCTGCAAGAATGGAAGAGGGAGGGGGAAAGGTGGGCCGGTCGGGCTGGTTAAGGTGGAAGGGCTTTTCCCTTTTCTATTTTCCTATATTCTAAAGCATATAATCTTCTACTATTTCCCTATTTGATTATATGTCCTTTCTAAGGAGTTGGTGATGGAATTTCCATGAGAATAAGGGAGATGAACTTAAAGGTGAATTGAAAGGTAGTTGATGAATAGTTGAGAGAAATTTTGCTATGGCTTGTGCTCTCCAAACTTCGAATAAATACGGAATTGAAACCGACTCGAGAAACGGAGCAAGTTTCTACAATCAATCTATATGTATGTTACGTTTCACTAGCAATATTCTCCCGTGTTTAACCTAGGTTCGACCTGGCAACTACATGGTTCACATGTTTGCGATAAAAATTTTTGAAAGTCCCGTATTTTTGGTTTACGGAAAAATCCGGGTTGTTACAAGATGGGCATAAGAAAATGTCATCAATTTGAAGTTGCATATGAGGATTTTCCATTAGACACAACGTTATTTTACACTAGTTACCTTGATCATATCCGTTTAAAAGGAACCTTTTCTATGGTTCAAAGTGTTAATGCATTTATCCGTTTTTCATACTGCCGACTAGTAAATTTATATCCACACGTTTTGTATGGATGGCTTATCACCGGCGACTTAAGATTTATACTTGTTCAAGTAAGATCCCTAAGATTTATACTTGAGTGCTTGGGCTCAAGTACATGATCGGTACTACCCAACTGGACATAGGGATCTTACTTGAACTAGTATAAATCTTGAGTCACCAGTGATAAGTCATCCATGCATACAAAATGTGCGGATATAAATTTACTAGTTCGCGACGGTATGAAAAACGCATGCATGCATTAACACTTCAAAACCATAGAGTATCCTTTCAAAGGGATATGATCAAGGCAAGTGATGTAAAATAACATTTGTGTCTAATAGAACATGCTCATATGGCAACTTCAAAGTGGATGATATTTTCATATCCCACAAATACAAAGCATATTCTCTTTGAAACAATCAAATTGTTAGCCACATCAAATTCATCTTCTCTTGTGTACTAACCGAAAACTTGCCATAAGTGTTTTCGCTAACGACAATGGCCTATATGACGTGTCGATACTAAGTAGAAACCTCCACCGCCTATGGTCCTTCTTGTGACCGCTAATCAGGACTCTCTTCTTTATTACCCGTCGAAACAAGAGAAATCCCCACACTCCACTTATGAATCTCAATCCTCGTTTGCGCTACCCCCCCCCCCCCTCTTTCTCCATTCCACGGCCCACACCCATGTAGCATCAAGTATACATCCCCATCTGTGACCATGGTTGGTGGCTTCAAAGCACCACCGCCACCATCCTTTCTTCTTTGCCTTGCCTACCTCTTAGTTGCGGGGTTCATGAAGGTCGCCATAAGTTTCTTCATCCATCATGTGTGTGCCCCTTCTTCTTCATCGATTGTTTCCAACATCTGTCATACTCACTTTTGCTACGGATACACCACCGAGATATTATCAACAAATCGCCAACCTCCCCCAACCCAATCTGGCGAGGGCATCTTCAGGCCGCCGCCCTACACCGTGGTTCACCGCCGCATCACAGGTAACAAATCCATCTATTTCATGAATCCTTTTGCAATTCTCTTACTTGTGCATTCAATATATTCTCTAATCTAGCATAGAGTTCAAATTTTCAATTCACCGCAACGACAGTACCACACCAAGTTCTAATTTATGGTAGATAAATCTTTGTTTTGTGAATCTTTCTTTATTTTCTTATGGCAGATAGATCTTTGTTTTTTTAATAGTAGATAGATCTTTGTTTTGTGATATATATTTATTTATTATGATATCTATCTGTCTGTCTATCTGTCTATCTATCTATCTATCAATCTATCTGCTATCTATATATCTATCTATATCTATCCGAAACTTTGAATAAAATGTTTATCCTGCAAGCAAATCTTCACATGAACCAGCATGCAGTGCAGCACACAGAACGGGCCGGGCAACCGGTGCAGCCCAGCTGCACCTGCACATCCGTTTGTTGCCTGCACGCGTCATCCTGTGCACTCGCTAGCACTACACACAGGGGCGGAGGGGCGGATCTAAAGAGCCAGCCCCCCCCCCAAATTGTTTGATTTCAGTGCTAATTACTATAGCAAAAACATGATTTCACCATTAAATCATCATGTAAATCAATATCTTTATTGTTTTAGCCCCTCATAGCCCTCCCTTATCCTCCATCCTGGATCCGCCACTCACAATCACACTTCACACCAGACGCATGCACACACGTTCTTCCCTCCTCGCTTTATATCGTCTAGCTACTGCCAGCGTGCCAGTCTGCCCTCTGCCGTGCCAGCTAGTCCGCGCCAGGGGATGAATATGGCAGCAATAACGTAACAGAGGCCGCCCGTTAGACACAAACACACCGGAGGCATGGATGCACTCACGCTCTTCTTCCTCCTCGCTCTATATCGTCTAGCTACGGCTGCCAGTCTGTGCCGTGCCAGCTAAAAGATAGGATGAATATGGCAGCAAGGTAATACAGGCCGTCCGTTTCTTTTGCACCAGCAGCCAACAGATAGTATGCAGCTGGAAACGGCATCAGTTTCTTGTTGCGCTAGCTTCTCGCCGTTGTCGGCGGTCGGTCGGTCGGTCGATGCACCGTACCACATCAGATCGACGGGGTTCAGCGCGCGTCGCGAAGCACGCGGCGCGATGGAGAACTCGGTGCGAGAGCTTCCTTTGGAAACGAGGGGGCGCTCTTGGTTTCGTCTAATTAATCCACCATGCATGCATGCTTTCTCAGAGGTGCGGCGATTTTTAGCATGATCGATCGAGGAGGACTTACAAGTTAATTAGCACATCGCCTGACTTCAATTTTTTTGGTTGCACGCAGGAGCGGTGCATCGAGCGCCCTCATGTCAAGTATCTCCACCCAGCAGTGCTCCCCGGACAGCGAGGCCTCCTTCATGGCGCCGAACAGCTGGGCCTGGAACACCGGCGATCTTACCACGAGCACACAGCGATGTGCGTCGAAGCGCTCCCCGCCACACTGAAGACCACGTCGGCGCCCCGCTCGCTCCGCAGGAGTTCGCCGAAGTTCCGCGACAGGTCCGGCGGCGGAATGCGGATGAACGCTCGGCGGCGGCGTCCTCGGCGCGGAACCCGGTGACGACGTTGACCTCGCAGCGGACGGAGGAGGAGTCGTCCTTGGGGTTGACATACTCTCGAGTTCTCGAGCGCTTCCATCCGGATGAAGGTGTTGGAGCCGAGGTGGATGCTGGTGGCGAGGCCCTTGTGCCCGTGTAGCCGTCGATCTTGAGCACATGCGAGCCGAAAGCGGTGGCAGCGACGATGGGATGGAGGACACGTGGTGGAGGTGGACGACGACATGGTGATGCAATGGTGGCCGGAGTGGCAGTGGGCAGGGAAGGGAAAGCTGGGTTTGGGGGACGCAAGTTTTTCCCGCGCTGAAAGCAAAAGGATTGCGATTGCGATTGCGATTGCTGTGCTTATTGCTTGCCCACCGCCGATGGTGTAGCTCGATCGGGTGGAGAGCGACAAGTCAAAGGTCTCTCAAGCCTCACTCGTGATCAGCCGGCCGAACGCCAGCATATGCGCTCACGCGCCATGCACACGCCGTAGCCAAGCAGGAAACAGAGAAAAGCAGGAGGGCTTTAGATTGGAAAAGCTTTTATGAGCAACTCCAACAGTTTGCTAAAACTCACTTGGCAAATTTATAGTTTTACCAAGTCTCAAAACTAAATGCCAAGTGAAAAAAGAGGCCTTCTCCAACAGTTTGTTATTTAGGCTTGGCAAAAGTACTTGGCATCCTAGGAGTTTTGCCAAAATCACAAAATTGAGCCTCCAACAAGTTGGCAAAACTAATTGGCAAATTGGGATACACGTGATGCCAAACGATGGAGGACTTGGCATATTTGGCAAGTGAAGGGGGAATTTTGCCAAGCTCACAAAAATGCTAAGTAGTTTTGTCAACTTGTTAGAGGCTGTTTTTTGTGGTTTTGGCAAAAAATTTAAGATGCCAAGTGCTTTTAGCAAACTGTTGGAGTTGCTCCACCAATTAAAAGTGGCTTCTTTTGTCAGATTGCTCTGTACTGTATATATCACGCCACCCAAGTGCAATAAGGCAGTAGCGTTTTCGGTAAGGTTGGCGCCCGGACGTCCGGCTCTAAGCCTGCGTCCGGACGCAGCTTTCGTGTCAACGTGCCCACATCACATCCACGCACTCCGCCCCATTCCCCAGCCAGCGATAGCATTTAGAACCGTGCGGCCTGCGCCCACTCCAAGCAAGCCCACACGGTGGACCCGCAACCCCAAGCCCATGTCGTGTTCGCGGCGCGTAACGCGCCATGCCTTGTTCGTGTGGGGAAAACGTGCTCATGCCCATCCCGCATCGTCGGCGGGCACCACCGGACCTCGGTGCCGACACATGACCCACGGCGGTGCACCAAAGCAAGAGAAGCATATGAACCACGGTGTCGGCACATGAAACACAGATAACTATTTTTGAAACACCAGAATGAAACATTTGCAACACATGTCCGATAAAAAATGAAACAATTAAAACATGCATTTGAAACATGCGTACGTAACCATTTCAACATGTGCAATATTAGATCAACTTTTAAAACATCCAAATGAAATATTTGAAACAAACGTCTGAAACCCATGAAACACTTGAAGCATAGGCTTCCAACTTGCGTATATTGCCATTACAACATATGCAACATCCCAGATGGATTTTTGCAACATTCATATGATACACTTGAAACATAAGACATTTCAGATCGACTTTTGCAACATTAGATGAGGCACTTGAAACATAAGTCTGAAATGCATGAAACATTTGAAAACACGATATTGCCAGCAGCCATGGCCTACCTTGGTGAGTTGGGGGAGGGGGGGCTACAGTAGCCAACAAGATCGAGCTCAGATCCAGGGAGACGTCGAGAGCAAACGACCTAGCGTGTGCAGGCCTCCCCTTCCTGCAACATGCTGGTAGCTGGAGACAAAGTCCGGACCAGCGTAGACCTCCTGGTGGGGTGCGAGGTGGTGGTGATGTGGTGCCCGCCATGGCTGCGACGGCGCGAGGTGGATGGGGGCGCGCCTTTGGTTAGGAGCGAGGCTCGAGATGGTGGTGCGGCGCGGCCAGCGATATGGTGCGGCACTGCCGGGGGAAGAGCGCGCATGCGCTGGGGCAAGCGCGCACGGTGGGGAGAGGCGGCGCGGGGAGGCAGAGTGCGGCAAGGGATGCGCCGTATAAGTATAGCGGCCAGACTTCCTTTTTGTTTTTTAGAAGCACGGGGACAGCTGGATGCGAGTGCGGCACTGAAAGAAGAAGCCTGGAAGACGCCTGTTGGTGGGCTGTTCGGTGCTCAGGACCATGAGGACACGCGTCCGGACAGACGGACGTACGTGTCCAAGCCTTACCGTAGCGTTTTATTTTGGGAAGACCATTAAGAACTGCTAGTAGTATACCTTGTTAAACAGACTAGCTGTATTGTGATCCATCCTAGCACCAATATAATAGTATAATAATATCCATGGGACGACTAGAAGTGAGTCACGAGTTTTCATATCTACAAGGATCGTCATATCGGGGAAGAATCGATGCAGATACACATATATATATATATATGGTGCAATCACATTTTGCTCATATTACGAGAGATCTTTTTTACTTATCTCTTAATAATCTACAAGATCTCTAAAAATACTATTAATTGGTAGCTGCATTAGATAATAAATATCTCCTCAGGTCTGAGATAATTTAAACCTATATATTGCTTATGTTTTTAGTCTCTCTCCCCCTCCACGATCTATACTGTCATAGTGTCATTTATGTTGATAAATTATTGTTTTGGTCATAGGCATAACAGAAAACCACAACATAATAAGCAAGAAAAAAACATGTTCCAAATGGCTGAACAATTGATGTAGGTTACATATTTTTAGAAAAAGGAATATATTATATTTCGGCCACTACAAGAGTTTTACACACAATAATTCATTATTACAAAACAGCCTTTAACCGGAAAAAGTAAACTAGCAAAAGGTAATAAGACCCTAGAAACAAAAGAGACACTTCAAAAGGCCAACTAAGCCTCTAGCCTATTAGAAGACATCCACCTATACTTGGAGAAGATCTCCAACATAGTTGTTTCCAGAAGATGGCAAGCCCACTTCATGGACGCTGGACCCTTTTATTTTATAATTGGGACCAAAATCATATCAAATATGTAGCTTTGAAGATAATCTCTATGAAAGAATGTATTCTTTTTTTAATCAAAAATATTATATCATTACTACTTAGCCAGATAGACCAACTAAATTCAGCCATAATTTTAAGACCTTAAATAATTTCAAATAGAAAATTCATCAACTCAGCCATAATTTTGGGACCTCAAATAATTTTAAATAGAAAATTCATCAAATAAAAAGTTCTAGTTATTATCAAGACCTACAACTTTGGATTTGGTCGATTTTCTATCCGAGGTTGTTTCAATTTCAATTTGAAAAACTTTAGAACTTCAGGTCTCTATATTCATCTCCTTTGTAATCTAACCACCTTGGCTATATAAGGGGTGATATGGGTATCCTTCACTTCTTCTAAGAATCCTCTTTACACTTCTTCAAAGCCTTAGTGATCCATTGCACAACCTTCGGCTCTCATATTCACACCAGTTTACAAATCCTACTACAAACTTGAGCGCTTAGGCTTACGAACACGATCGGTACTACCCGACTGGACGTAGGAATCTTGCTTGGACTAGTATAAATCTTGAGTCACCAATGATAAGCCGTCCATACAAAATGTGCAAAAATAAATTTACTAATCGACAACACAAAAAACAAACAAATGCATTAACACTTAAAAATAATACAAAAGTATCCTTTTAAAGGGGTATTATCTCAAGGGAAGTGATGAAAATAAATTTTTCAAAATCCTGATATGCCAACTTTACATTGGAAGATATTTTCATATGCCACTAATGCAAAGCATATTGTCTTCGGAACAGCCAAATTGCCAGCCTCATCAAAATCATCTGCTCTATGTACTGACCCAAAACTTGCCATAAGTGTTTTCGCTAATGACAATGGTCTGTGATGATGTATCAATACGAAGTAGAAACCGTCCACTGCCTCATGCGCTTCTTGTGATCTAAATTGGGACTCTGCATCTTTATATACCCCGTCTGAACAAGCGAAATTCTCACAACTCTTCGCTTATGAATTTCAATCCTCGTTTGCGCTACCGGCCCCCCTTCTCCATTCCACTGCCCGCGCCCATGTAGAGCATCAAGCATCCATCCCCATCTGTGATCATGGTTGGCGGCTCCAAAGCGCTGCCACCACCATCCCCTCTTGTTTGCCTTGCCTACCTCTTACTTACAGGGTTCATGAACGTCGCCGCAAGTTTCATCCATCATGCTTTTGCTCCTTCTTCATCGATTATTCCCCACATCTCTTATACTCACTTTGATACGGATACACCATCGAGATATTATCAACAGATCGGCAACCTCCCCCAATCCAATCTAGCGGGCGCATCTTTAGGCCGACACCCTACGTCGCCGTTCACTGCCGCATCACAGGTAATAAACTAGATCTATTTCATGAATCTTTTGGTAATTCTCTTGCTTTATTTTAATCTGGCAAGGATTTCAAAATTTTCAATTCACCGCTGCCCTTGCAACGACGGTACCACACCAGGTTATTTTTTTATTTAGAATAGATCTTTGTTTTGTGAATCTTTTCTTTATTTTTTTATGTATAGATATATCTTTGTTTTTTTAATTTACACAGATAGATCTTTGTTTTTTTTGTGATATATATATTTTCCATTATATCTATCTAAAGCTTTGAACAAAATGTTTATCCTGCTAGGAAATCAATTTAGATCCAGACACAACAGCACACCAGATATGCATCTGAGTCACCTACCAGCAATGCAGCACACAGAACGGCCGGGCAGCCCAGCTGCACAGCGTTTGCTGCCTCTCGCGCGTCATCCCCTGCACCAGCACTGTGCAAACACACCGGAGGCATTATGCATGCACTCGCGTTCTTCTTCCTCCTCGCTCTATCGTTTAGCCACTGCCAGTCTCTGCCGTGCCGTGCCAGCTAGCTAGTCCGCCAGCGGATGAATATGGCAGCAAGGTAAGGCGGGCCGCCCGTTTCTCTTGTACCGGCCAGCAGCCAAAACCCAAAAGATAGGATGCAGCTGAAACGGCATCGGTTTCTTGTTGCGCTAGCTTCTCGCCGCGGTCGGTCGATCGATGCAATCACACCAGATCGACGGGGTTCACCGTCGCGAAGCACGCCGCGCGATGGAGACCTGGGTGCGAGCTCTTTTTGGAAACGAGGGGGCGCTCCTGGTTTCGTCTAATCCGCTATGCGCGAATAATGTGAACAACGTCTATCCGATGATCGTCGGTAGTCACCTGCCCCGGCGGGTTTTGGTCGTGGCGACGGATCAAGAGACGCGCGCGCGTGTATAAAATGGCCGGCCCTTCCTCGCCTATTTCCTCACCTAGTCACCCATCGAACTAGCTATAAGGTGTGTTCTGTTTGTTTCTCTACTGAATCTGCTTGCTCCTACAAGTGCAAGGCTACAAATTAAACGGCAATCGACTCATCTTGTCGCTTCGATCTAGCTAGCATTTTCGGAGGTGCGGCGATCGATCTTTAGCATGATCGATCGGAGAGTTATAAGTTTATTATCACGTCGTCGTTGTTGAAATTTATCTGACTTTAATTTCTTCTTTGGTTCAGTTGCGTTGCTTCGAGTGTGGTGCGGCGATGAAGGCAAGGAGCTTGGCCACGGAGGCGCTCAAGAACGTCGACGCCGGCGGAGCCAAGAGGTGTCGGCATGAGGAGCTCGGGAGCATCGCCGAGGAGAACGAGAAAAGGCAACGGGTGGCGGATGCGCCGCAGTCGGGGAGGAAGAGGAAGCGCGACGCGGACCCGGAGGACGACGGGACCGTGAGCGTGAGCGGCGGTGAAGGGCCGCAGCTGGTGAAGCTGTGTCTTTCCTCGCTTGCGCCTCTCCAGCGGCTCCTGAACGCGTGCCGCGCCCTGTTCACTGGCTCCTCCTGCTCACCACCGACGCCGTCCGCTGTCGCCTTCGTCCGTGACGTTATGGGTATGTGTAGACATGTGTCCCTTCAATTCCTTCTCGTTTCCCTTACTTACTAGCTATTAAATGGTGTGCAATTTTCAGACAAGATTGGGCCAAATGACGTCGGGCTCAAGGACGAGGTCCGCTTCTTCAATAAGATGAACACTGCTGGTCGTCAAAACCCTCCAATAATCACATGCAAACCTATCTACGAGGGCACCAACTTTACGGTATGCATGTATATGTAGAAATATATCCATCGATTCGACTAGCTTGTATATATGAATATAACTTATCCAAAATGGGCCGCCTCGGCAGATCACAGTGTTCTTCTTGCCACTCGGAGCGGTGATGCCTCTCCACGACCACCCGGCCATGACGGTCTTCACCAAGCTGCTCATCGGCTCAGCGCACCTCGAGGCCTACGACTGGGTGCGTCCCCGTGTCTTCTCCGGCGGCATTGCCTCGGGCTCCCGTCGCCGGATGCTCGCGGAGAAGGTGTGGGACAACGAGGTCACCGCGGCGGCATCCGGCACCTGGGTGCTGTTCCCGGACAGCGGCGGGAACATGCACCGCTTCACGGCCGCCGAGGACGCGCACTGCGCGTTCCTCGACGTCTTCACGCCGCCCTACGCGCCCATGGACCAAAGGCGCTGCGCCTATTACCATGACTTCGAATTCCCCCAGGAGCACCATCGTCTCAGCTTTATTAGGTCGTCGGCAGGCGTTGTCACCTGTGACGGGCTTATTACAGAGGAGCAGACGCGACGCCTGGCATGGTTGGAGGAGATCCCCCAGCCTAGGGACCTCAGGATTGTCTGCTTGCCGTACCGAGGCCCGACGATCTTCTAGGCCCAAGTGCTCATTGCTTAACGGCACATCCGGCAGAATTGCTTCTAGCAGCTCCTAACTGTGTAGGAGGCGTATGTTGATTTGCTTAGATCAAAATTATGTCCTATCCTCTGTAGAATAGGATTCAGCGACCAATGATGATGGCGACATGTAGTGTTAGCAAAAGTATGAATTAAAAAAATCAAAATATCTTACAATTAATAATTAAGCAGCTACTTTTAGTTGTCCTTAATTATCTTTGTATGTAACCTTCTTGTTTACTCGGTGGAATGAATCAGGTTATTTATCACTAAACGTCTATGACATTAAGTAATTTATAAATTTTTTGTTAGAGTTCATTTTTTCTAAAAAAAAGGAAAGTGACATAGATTTTTTTTTGAACTCAAAAGTGACAAAGATTGATACCACAGCAACGCACCAACGTCTCATGCGTGTGTGTGAATTGAAGGAAAAGTCAACTTTTACTTCCTTAACTTTTGTGAAAGTCTATTTTTCCTCCGTAAACTCTAAAACCGAACGAACAACCTCTTTCAACTTTTCAAACCATGCGCTTTACCTCCCACAAGTGGTTTTGATGATGGTTTTGCTACCATGACAGGTTTTGTCTTTTTTTTTTTTTTATTTATTTTGGTTGAATTTTTAAAAATCATATTAAATCACAAAACAAATTCAAAACCATATTAAATCACAAAACATCACAAAATAAAAAATCTAATTTTGGTGGACTCCGTATGAATAGATCTATATAATAAATATATAATATGGTATGTTTTAGTACAAAGTTTTTTGCTAGTCTTTTCCTTTTTTTTATTTATTTCAGCTAAATCTTTGAAAAAATATTGTAAAATATAGAAAATTATAAAATAAAAATTCAATTTTATTGGACTCCACATGAGTAGGTCTATATAGTGAATATATAATATGGTATGTTTTAGTCCAACAAAATAATTATAGAAGCATTATGAATTATTTCAATTAATTACGTAAAAGCATAGATCGAAAGCTACGGCAAGAACTTTGTACTAAATATACCATATTATATGTTCTTTTCTACTCATATAGAGTTTTAAAAAATTTGACTTTCCATTTTATTTTTTTTATGATTTACTATGTTTTTCAAAGATTTAGCCAAAATAAATAAAAAAGAAACAGACTAGTAAAAACTTTGCACTAAATCATACCATATTATATATTCACTGTGTAGATTTACTCATATGGAGTCCAACAAAATTAGATTTTTTTGATTTTTTTATTTAATATGATTTTTCAAAAATTCAACCAAAATAAATAAAAAAGAAAAAGATAAAACCACTGTCAATGTAGCAAAATCACCAAAACCACTCGAGGAAGGTAAAGCATATGGTTTGAAAAGTTGAAAGAGGATTGTCTAGTTTTGGAGTTCGAGCGCGAAAAAACATTTTTTTTACGTTTGTTTGGGGAGAAAAAACTGACCTTTTTTTAGAAAACACCACTCTCTTTATTAATTGAGTTGGTCATACGAAATACAAACACCTTCAGGCGGATCAAGCAGCCAGACATATCTACCTGTTACAAAAGAGATCATGCTCCTAGCTAGATTATAAGCATCAACATTTGAATTTCTACTCTCATGAGTAAAATGAACATAAATAAAATCATGGGCCCTAGCCCTAACCTCTTTCACGACTTGGCCTAGCAACAACGAAACTGAAGCCAAGCCAAGAAAGGATCAAGTCCAGAATAGATGTGGGCCGGACCGATTGTCCAGGGCCTGAGGCCACGGTGTATGTCGTTGAGGCCACGATAGGGATAGCTCCCAGTCCACCACAAATCTTTCTCCGACACACGGGCGCATGCCTATTCCCGGCCCAGCACCGTTTGGCTTTGTTTGGTGGCGTTTCCCTGGCCGCCACTCCGATGGGCAGTCTGCGCGCATGCAGGATCCTGATCTACTACGGGAGAGGAGAGCTACGACTTCGATGTTAGATTTAACTAATATTTAATTAACATAAATTTTTTAAATAATA
Source organism: Chrysopogon serrulatus (assembly GCA_015844335.1). NCBI lineage: Eukaryota > Viridiplantae > Streptophyta > Magnoliopsida > Poales > Poaceae > Chrysopogon > Chrysopogon serrulatus. Next base: position 23,257 of record JADLZL010008130.1, on the reverse strand, counting down.
CGAGGGCTAGATTTAGAGTAAAAAAAATCATTAAAATTTAAAACGGAGTGAGTAGTAGCTGGCATGCCAAATTGATAGATCAAGTACAGTAGCTATAGCAGCCGCGTGACGAAAGAAATTAGCAGATGGTAGGTACGGGATGGGAGCAGCAGGCCGCAGCCGCACGCTGGATTGCCAATTCCGGAAACCGGGTGGACGATGGATCGCCCAGACGCCCACTGCTCACCAGACCGGACAAGAAACCACCACCACTAGTACACTGGACTAGAAGTAGTAGTACCACGGAACACAGGAGCATTTCCTTATAGCTACTGTACTGTATTATTATTATATATGTAGTGCCACTGTGTGTTTCTTAGGACCATGAATCCAGCAGTCCGACTGGATGGCGAACACCACGATCGCCATGAACCGGACGATGATTAATGAGCGATTAAAAAACGAAAACGAGTGCTGGCGTGGACGCTCTGAAGAAACGTACATGCACGCTCGAGCGTACTTCCATCAGTTCATCCGCCGTCGGTCTACTTTTCCCGTAAAACCAACCGGTTGGGTCCGGATCCGGAAATGACATTTGCACACGCTGACACACGCCACACATCTTTCCAACATCTAGCTAGCAAGCATACGGATCGGAGGGACATTGTTGCACGAGCTACACATTTTATGTCCTCATTCTTCTTCCACAGGATCATATCGGAGGCCCCCTGTACGGCACCTCGTACATGTGCAGCTCCTTGGGCTTGCGCGTCTCCAGCAGCCACCCCAGACGCGGCGGCTTCTGCTCATCATCCGTGGCACCGGCACTGGCAGGGACGGCGACGTCGTCGTCGTCCACGGCGGCTGCCTCATGATGATCTGCATCATCGTCGATGTGATTGTGGTGGTATGGCAAGTCCTGGTAGTAGGTGCAGTCCCGGTTCCCGGAGTAGGGCGGGCCGAGGACGTCGAGGACCGCGCACGCCGTGGCGGCGGCGAACCGGTGCATGTTCCCGCCGGACTCCGGGAACAGCACCAGGGCGTCGCACGGCGCGCTCAGGTCCGCGTCCAGCACCCGCTTCGCCAGCCTCAAGATCGACTTATTACGGCGATCGCCGCCGGTGGCTGAGCCGCCGCCGCCGCCGCCGCCGATGGCGACGACGGGAGGAGGGCTGTCGGCGGCGCCGACCGCCCAGTCGTAGGACGTGACGTGCAGCGAGCCGAGGAGCAGCTTGCTGAACACCGTCATCCCCGGGTGGTTGTGCAGGGGGATCACCGCGCCTGGGGGCAGCAAGAAGATCACGATCTGCATGCAGATTGCAGATATCATATCACACGCATTGTGAAGTTATAATTAGCACATGCATTTCAGCTGGATCATCATCATCGTATCCGATCCCGTACGTACCGAGAAGTTTTTGCATTTGTAAATGGTGGTTTGTGTGATGATGGGATGCTTTCGAAGACGGCCAGAAGAAGCCGCGGCGGCCTTGGTGACGGCGCTCAGGTGCACATCTTCTGCTCCCATCTTGTCTGCAAAAGAAATTAAAGGACGTGTGTGATTAGCTAGCAAACATCCCGCACAGCCTCAGGCTAATGATGAGGAATGGAGCGGCGGCGGGACGGCGTGCGCGTACGTACCGAGGATGTCTCTGATGAGGACGACGTCGTCGTGCGCCGGCACGGTCCTGGGCCTCCGAACGCGCGGCGGCACGCGGCAAGCAGCCTCTGGAGCGGCGCCGGCGCCGGCGCTGGGGCAGTCGTCGCGTCCACCACCTGCACGCGCCGCCGCACGCTCACGCTGCCGCCAGGCGCACCACCCCTCGGCCGCCTCTTGACCGCGGCGGCCGGGGCGCCGCCGCCGCCGCCCCTTCCACCACGCTCATCGTCAACACAGCACGAACGTGCGCGGTCCCAGAAGCTGCTAGCGCTTAGCACTTAGCAGCGGGAACCGATCAAGATCTATCTGCCTTTCCAGCAAGCAAATCCGGTCCTGCGTGCGGTGGGGTTTAAATCCACGGCACGGCCGCCGCCCGAGAGTTTCCTTTCCGTCCGCGACGACCCCGGCCTGGCGCCGAGGAAAGCATGCAAGAACCGCGGCGCGGCCGGGAGAATGAGCAGGAGCATGCGGTGGGGTCAGCAGAGCCGGCACCGGCACGCTAGTATAAAGGCAATCCCACATCCCAGTGGGTGGTGTGGTGAAAAACCGCGGGCGATGGACATGACATGATGGGAGCGGGGTGGGACTGGGGCGTTGGCGCGTGGCTGGGCTGGAGGTCCACGACGACGCGGCGCGGTGATACCAGGTGGGATTTTCCGCGGAACTGTGGACGTGGCCTCGGTTTCCATTCCAGGACGGACGGCTGACTCAAGTACTCTCTGCTTGGTGGTGGTCGCTCACGGCGCCGCGTTTTCGCGGGGGAAACCACTCGTCGCTCGAGCGTCTTTTGGCGGATTCCGATGACGGGATCGACGGCCAGGATGCGCTCGGCGGAACGGAAGCAAAGGCAAAGGACTCGGTTGCCTGTCCGCTTTGCCATGTGATGTGAACGCTTCCGGCCACCATTGTTTCTACTCCTACCTTTGCTGCTGAGCTTTTCCGTTGTCCTTTCTCGTCCGGCTATAAGGCCCTCTACGGTCTATGATGGTACAGAAAATTTAGAGTGATGCTCCAAACCGACACAGGGGATTTGAGCATCATTGTATACACTGCAACTACCGGTGCCTAGTAAGCTAGAAAATTGGATATTTTGCTTTTGCTTTCTAGTATTGAAGGAATACAAATTGTTTCCATCAATCAAACCATTACATAACCTAATGTGGAATTAAATATTTCCAACAGGATTGGGGGTGAAAGACTGAAAACCTGTCGTCCCAAACGAGGAATATATGCTAGACATAAATATTAGTTACATCTGAAACTTCTGGTCAGGTCTCACAGGATTGCGGCATTTTGTGTTACTCAACTGCAGGCTTGATAGGATTATGCCATTTCATTCCTACAGTTGATATAACTTCATAGTTACTTCCACGGATATATTTTGTACAGAAATAATACAGCACCATTTCTCTTCTGCATCCTGCAAAAGCTTGTGTACTTACAAGAAGGTCGTAACAATAGACTACACAGCGGCATGCTTACAAAGGAATTTGAATATTTAACCCACTAGGACGCCTGCACTGGACTTGTAAAGATGCCTTGAATAATCTGCTTTTACACACGAGGCCTGCCAGGCAAACTAGAACTGGTCCACGACCAGCGAAAAATCTGCAGTTCTGCACCCGTCTGAATCTGTCCCTTGCCCCTCATTTCCATATTGTACATATCTCAAACTGAAAGATGGAACAAACGCAGGCCAGCACTAATGTGTTAACCGCCAAAACACAATCATCACCACTACGGTGATGATCATACCAGCATAGGCGATCCACTTGTCCACACGATGCCGCCTCTCTATAAGCTTCAAAACAGAGTTTGATAGACCAACAGTGTTCAGGACATCCAAAGCTTTCCTTTGAGCACTCTGCAATACAGTGAAGTTAGTTTTAGCAGGCACAAGTTAGATCATCAAAAGCCATGAAAATTGATCATAATATTCAGTAATCTTCTATACACGGTTCAACCTGATGCTTTATCGTGAACAGACAAAATGTGTTACCTTCAGTCGATCCCTCTGGTCAGCATACTTGTGAAGGATAGCCACTCCTGTCTCATAAGCTTCTTCAAGCATTCGTGAGGAGTTACGAGCTGATTGCTTTGCTTGGGCTTCGTCGTCAAATATTCGGAGGACATGTGAAGATTCACCATTCTGTGTCAACATTATTTAATTATTTAACTAAACAATGAAATCATACGGGGTAAAGAAAAAGACCACATTATTGCTCAAATGAATTATTACAGCTCTCTCAAATAGCTCAGCCCTTTCTTTTGCTTCCAGAATCCGTTTTTTCTGACGCAAAGAATGCCTGTCAAGGGTTTCCTTCAATGAATCAACCTCTTCAGACAGCTGCTCCACTTTTCTGCAAAGACAAAAAAGAAAAATAATGTGTCACAAACTTAACACTACACCAACATAGCTCCTATTCCTAGCCCACACAAACTAGACTTTCTACATTGAAGTGGAACTTACAACCTAATTCTTATATTACAGCATTTCTCTGATATCAACCGTATGAAATGGCAACCCCTAAAGAAAAGACCACATGTCCACACAGCAAACAGCATGATGCGTGCCAGTGGCCAGCCTGCTGACACTTGGACTTATTGGCTTTGAGAAAGCAAACAACATGATGCGTGCCAGCGGCCAGCCTGCTGACGCTTGGGCTTATTGGCTTTGAGGAAGTGGAGATGTTGTACTAGAGAATGCAGAGATCATGTTCTCCCACAAGAATGTTAATGGGTTGTGGAAAACTCTCATGGCAATACCACTGTTTTTTTTTTTTTTTTACGAATTTCAGGGCCAAGTATGAACAAATTGGACAATCCATGCAGCATTGAAACACATGAGTCTTACGGACCACAGCATATCAGTTTCATATAAATCCTTACAGTTACTAGTTCTATTGAAACCTCTCAAACTAAATGGAACCAGAAATTGTTAACCCAAAAGGTAAAAAGTCAGGCGTCAAGAAACGGAAGAAATAACAGATTCCTGCGATTCACGTGTACAAGTCATACCCAAATCTATTTAAGTACTACAAGATCTGGTAAAGGGACAATCACCAAAATGCAATTTAAGGTCAATTGGCTTTATTTGCAATCAAAGGTTAAATGGTTAATTTATCTACAGGGAATCAATGGTGTATCTGTGCATGGTTGCAGCATTTGATTGCACCCTGAAGGTGAATTAAGTGAATACACAAAGATAAGAACTGCTAATCAATTAGAAATAACGAGTAGGATGAAGATTCTAAGTGCAAGTTTGAATAGTTGCTTGTTCCAGTTCTTGTGAATTTAAGCTAACCTTACTAACATGAACTATGAAATCAAAGTGCATTAAAATATTTCCGCTTACTGATTAACCTGTGAAAGAATCAATGTAATAAGAACACTTAATAATTTTCTATATAGCCATGCTCACCTGTACTGCAGAGTTTAAATTGCTAGTCCTAGACTCCTACTTAATTCTAAGAGAAGCTTCAGTTTGCACTATTAGCACTAGCGTTAGGTGCAGAATAGCTTACTTTATTCACAAACTTCTACTTATTATTACCCAGTATTTAAAATTAGAGCCAATAAAAGTTCCAACGGAAACAGATAACATGTTCTGGGAACATGGCTTTCTCTTGCTCTGGCTCCGCACTATAGTAACTGAAGGAGCTCGAGCTGGAGGGAGCCACAAAATGTGGCTTCACCGGCTCCCCAGCTCCCATTGTTTTGAGAATGAGAGAGAAGAACAGTTTCATGAACAGTGCAGCTACAACAGCATGTCAGCTGGAGCTGGATCCGAGCCATGAAGAGTTGTACCAAACAGGCCCAAATACTCACAAAGCAAGCTCACTTCAACTTTTTGGCTCATGGATAAAGAAGAAACCGTACTGGGAGGTTCAATGCGAGACACGTATCTCATCAATACTAGTTACTCGTAGTTCATATTGTCCACTGTCCAGCCCATATTGACCACATGTGCGAAACCAAACGTGAGAGAATGATCATAATGGCAAAACTAACTAGTTAATGGTCAGTCAAGGAAATCAGTAAACATGACATGTTAAAAACGAATTCAACATGTGAATTGTTTCTTTTTCTTTTGACAAGGGGCCAATAAAATTTTATTTCAACAGCAGGAAGCTGAGATAATGTTTACACAGTCCATGCAAATAGATTGCATGAAGGCCCGGACAGGGCAAAGCAAGCTATGAGCTGCATTTGAGCAATTGACATCCGGTATGTGCGGCAAAGGTAGCGATACATGGAGAGCCTGTCTAGCTAAACTATCTGCCGTATAATTGTTTCATTGATTGATGCCAAAAACTTATAAGCTGCACGAAAGTCTAACAGCATTAAACCGAGAAATAATCTACCAGTCAGAGACTCACAGAAGCAGATTCCCAACATCATGGTAAATTCAGTTCGGTTACTCCTTGGTGGTTCCTTGTCCTTGACACAAAATTCACGTCGTACCAACTGAACTGGCAAATATCACGGCAAAGTTTGCTACTACGATAAAGCTAATGATGCGAGGCGCAATTGGTGCGAGATCTCTCATCTCTCAACTCACTACTAACACAAGATCGGCACAACCAATTGCAACCGAGCAGCTAAAAGGAATCAGAGATCTAAGGAGGATCCTCACCTCTTCCAGAGGTCCCGCTGGCCCTTGGCGGGATGGATCGCCATAGTCGGTCCATCTGCGCGCACAGCCCCTGGATCTGTGCCACCTCTCGCCGCACCTCCTCCGCGACAGCGGGGTCCCCCGCAGCGCCGCCACCGATGAGCGGCGCCGAGGAGTAGGAGGACGAGGTAGGCGCCGAGGCGAGGCGCTCCACGCGGGCCACGCCGTCGCGCGCCGAGAGTAGCAGCCGCCGCGCGCTCTGGTACATCTCGGACAGCGTCGCACCGCCGCCTGAGTATTCCATCGCCGCGGCGCTCGGCGTCGTCGGGATCGAGGAGGAAGAGAAGGTGGGTTTCTGCCTTTCCTTTTTCTCGTTGCCCCCTCTATTGTTTTCCTTTTCATAAAATGAATCTCGATTTTGAAGGATGGCAAGTAGGGAGACCTTTTGGTGGGACCGCAGTGGCGATGTGACGTGGACGGTAACACGTGGCAGGTTATGATTGGACAGCCGCTGGGATTGGTGATTTTGGCGCTGCCTTCCTCTCGAAGGCATGGCTGGGATCGGGTGAAAAGATGCTTCTTAAAAATTTTATAAACTCTTTTCAACTTGATCTCTATATTCGTGATGTTGCATACTCTCTCCAAGAGTTGTATGAATACACCAAGACAAAGTGACAAACAAAGAATATAGAAATCAAAACGCAATTGAGACATGATATTTGATTTCCTCAGGTGTCAACTTGAACTATACTATACATCTTGTCCGCTTGTCTTATTAGCCATCCGAATAGTATTTTTCTCTTGCAATAAATTAGTCAGTTTGTCATATCAAATTTGGCTTATATACGACTAGCCCATGTGTTAAGAAAGCCTTAGCAACCATTGAAAATCAAAGCTATAGCTAACTTGCATTCAACCACTTTTTCCTATTTCACTAGTCTGATCTTTTCCCTCCAGGAGGCAAGATTGAATCCCTCAAAAACTTGCTTGTGGCCTTTGACAACCTGAGAAGCACATCGGACGATGTCTAGCCATCTAGGAGGAATCACAATTGCTCAAGATTATTGACTAACCAATTGCTCAAGATTTCGGTTTGCCCTCTTTCGATCACTATATCGATCTTTCTTAGACACTTGGATATAGCAAGAATCACACAACAATCTCAATAGTAGTGGGTTGAAGAGACCTCTCACGAGGATTAAAATGATTCTAAATATGACAGGAACTAGTAGCCCTCAAATGACAGAGTGGACATGTATAAACAATAGCCACTCAAGAAAATTTCTCCACCAACAATAAATTTTAACTATAGGCTAGTGATAGTAAAGAGGAATTTCTCCACAAGTGGATCTGAGACAAATAGACATAATTATTAATGATAAGTTATGATAATGAAAACGGGCAGAATCTCTACCTAATAATAAAGAGGCAAAATTTCAGCCCATCTTTTTTTTCGTCCATCCATTTTTTTTCCACCTCTTCTTAACTACCACATAGTGGGAAGTTTCTTACGTCCGTTTTATATGATCCCCGTCGTCATACGAGTTATGACAGTTTGCCTAGCAATAATTTAGACAAAGTCCGATTTCAACACGTATTAGATTTTGCGAATTACGCCTAGCAATAATCGAGACAAAGTCCGATTTCATCACGTATTGGATTTCGCAGACTTGCGCCTAGCAATAATCGAGACAGGCGTCGATTTCAACACGTATTGGATTTTTTAATTGTTCGTATTACTATGTCTTTTTCTTAGTTTAGTTTTATTATTTCTATATTTTTTCTTTCCCCGTCTCTGTATTCTTTTTTTATATTTCATTTTTTATGCTTTGTCCGTAGTCCCAAATCAAACGAGTTCGTGGTGGACTCCATCACTATTATTCTTAATTTCTATTATTTATGAACTCTATCACTATTATTTTTATTCCTATTATTTTCCCAATATGCTATTTCTTTTTTTCCGATATTTTCTTCCTATGTTATTATTTTTCCTGTATTTAGAGATGTGGTATCTACATTTTCCCTTTAGCAATCTGAGTCTGACTTTTTTTAGATTTGTTTTTCTTCCGCTTCTACACGGAGCCCGGTCTCATAAAATTAAAGTTAAGAATATTTTTTGTCTTTACAACAAAAAGAAATAATATACTAAGATTATATTTTAATTTAATATATAATATGCTAACATTAACTTATATTATATATATAATGGTGATCATAGATAATATAGCTTTAAAATTTTATATGAAAAGTAATAAAACCTTGAATAGGTATGTACCATTATAGTCATTGATTTTCATAAATCCGTTGCAATGCACCGACATATTTATCATAATATTAAAAAAAACATAACTCCAAAGCAGAGCCTTTACTAGAGTACCAAAAATTGGTGGGCACCCCAATTCTTCCTCCTGCACCCATTCCCAGGAGCTATAGGCCAAAGCCCCCAAAGGACGATTTTTGTCCATTTTCTTCCTTGCACGCGTGTGTGACTCCTTCTGCCCGTGCGCAACTACTCATTTGTGACCATGACTACAACACGGCGCACGCAAGAACCAGGAGTTCGAGGCAGTGCTTCACTGACATGGCTCATATCGCCCATACTTTTTGAGCGGGGCTTCAACCACGCGGCTCGCGTCACCCACGCATGGTGGGCCCCTGGCGGCGTATCTTGTGACGACTCCAACATCCAAGGGGAGGGAGGCCACGGGTTCTAGCCTTCTCGACACCTAGCAGCTGCTCCGGTACCCATGGCCTCAAGTCACGGTCTCTGCCATGTTGGTTTCTCTCGACGCCCGATGAGTACAGTTTGATTCAAAGATGAATTTAAACATATGATGCAATCTTAAATACTATTTAGAGTTGTATTTCCCGTTGCAACGTACGGGCATATTTGCTAGTCAAAATAAAAACAGAAAAAAAAACAGTGTCATCATGTTAAGGGGGGGGGGGGGGCGCGTAGGGGAAACGGAGAAGGACCGAACCAGTTTGATGGGCCGCTTTCTCTAATGAACGATAAATCGGCCCAGTAGCGGGAGCGAGCAGCCCCGGAAGAACTGCTGTCCTTCGTTGTTCGTTCACACCCGTAGGCTATTTTTTACTAGCTGCCTAGTTTTTTTTTAGGCATTTTCCTCTAAAAAAAGGCTGTTTTTCTTCTCACTTTACCTCGTGCGCAACAACTAGGGCGACCGCCGCCGCCCTACTGCGGCCAGTTGCCAATGTCTTCGTCGGGCCCTTTGCCGGCGACGGGAACTCACCACACCGGGTATGACCGCCCCTTCTATTCCCTTTCTGCCGTGCGAAATTATGCACCCGAACCCTAACTTAGCTACCTGTATTCGTATCCGTTCTAATCGAAGTGTAATACATGTACTGTGCCATTTCTTTGGCATGCAGCCGCCAACCTGAGGTTTTGTGGGCTCAGCGCTCCGAGAAGATCTACTTGACTATCTCATTGCCAGATGCGAAAGATGTTGTGTTGAAGACTGATGCTAAGGGCCTCTTTACCTTCTCTGCTGTTGCCCATGGGGAGCCTTTTAGCTTCACTTTGGAGCTTTTTGATTCAGTACTGCCAGAGGTAAGTAATTGTTGGTTGCTGTCCTGGATTTCAATATGGGCTCAGTTTCAACAAATGAGTAATGAAATTAGATGCTTATCTTTAGAGTTTCTTGCTGCTGCATAATTTCCCAAGCCAGTACTGGTCAATGATAGCACCAATTTCTTATTTGAATGAATGGTTAATGGGCTAACCATAATTTTGCTTGATTATAGGGAAGTAAAACCAAGACAAAGATGGGCCTGCGAAACATAATCTGTTCAATCCAGAAAGAAAAGAAAGGTTGGTGGAAGCGCTTGCTGAAGTCAGAGGAAAAGCATCCATACATCAAAGTTGACTGGAACAAATGGTGTGATGAGGATGAACAGTCTGGTATGTGCTAATGATATACACCCCCAGATATATGCAATTGTTCTTGGTCTAGAGGCATTCTGAATTCTGTATGAATAAAGGGTTGTAAAAAAGGAATCCTGGTTGGAATTCAGTAGTTTAAATTGATGAAATGTGTATTCTTTTGATTGAACTTGGATTTCTTGTGGGGGTGACCATGATTCCATGAAGTCCTTCATTTTAAACTAGTTTAATTTTGTTAAGAGCTACTATAATTTATTTTATTAAACAATTTTTAAGGTTTTTTTAACATTTCTACTAGTATCCAGTTCTGGCAGATCCTGATTTCGACATTATTGCTATGGGTAGACAATACACTGTGTCTGAGGATCAAGTCCATAGTACATAGTTTCTCAGTTTGCTTAGGCACTGATGTATTACATGACAAAAGATGAGCATTTTGGTGACAAACTAATTCAGCTCTAAATGTTCCATTTTTCTCAAGTATTAGTAGCTAATGTTAAATATATGTCTACATAACCACTGTATTACTGTTATTCCATTCTTCTCAAGTATTGGTAGCTAATGTTAAATATATGGCTACATAACCGCTGTATTACTGTTATTATGCCTTCATTATTTCAGTGGCTAGAGCACACCCTTGTATATTGCAGCTTCTAGTTTTTTTTTTTCACTTTTATCTGCACAGTAGTTACAATTGTTGCATTCTTTGTCTATCCATTAGTACCTAACAAGCAATTTCTTGCAGAGGTATCTTGGGATTCAGATGATGGCTTTGATGAGGTATATGAAATATAGTCAATTTTTGTTGTTGGTTTGAATGTAGCACTTGTACAGCTGTCTCAAGATACTCATTGCTATCTTCACATTGTTGCAGGAAAATGAAGGAGATGAAAGTGATGATGATGACGGGATGCTTTGTGAGTGCCGATCTTGTACTTTCCACCCCTTGTGTTCTCTTGCTCCTTTTTTATATCAAGTTTAAGCCAGATGATAAGTGAACAAGATTTTCTACTCATAAAGTCTACCAACTAGGCCCTAGGCTCAAAATGCATGCCTTGCTCATCTAAATATCGAAGCTAATTCAAGTCTTCCATTTCAATTGAATATTTGTATGATTTTCAGACTCTACTTTCTTTTTGATCTTCTGCTGTTCTGCATGGTAGCAGTAGCAGGCCATCTCTGTTGAAATAGGTTAATGAATTTTTGAAGTTCTCTTTCAGCGCCTATAGGCATAAAGCTACTCAAACTTTACTGACGACCATGACTTCAACATTCTGACGGTGCCTAGTAAACAAACTGACAACCACCTATGCTCCATCTTCTAACAGCTTTGCTTGTTTGCAGATCTCCCTGACCTTGAAAAGCTAAAGGGCAAGTGATCTGGCTGCTTCTGTGAAGGGAGTAGGTTTGCTGTAACAAGTTACCGTTGACATGACAGAGTAGGCTCATCATTGACGTAGTTGGTGTTACTTGCTAAGCATCTGTGATGGCTCGAGACTTTTGGCATGATCCTTGCTTGGCATGTCTTTTATCTCCAGAGTACTCTTTCGGTCTTTCTGGATCAGTGAGCTAGTGCACTGAATGTAGCTATGAGCTGTTCCGTTTTCAACTGTCTCTTCAACGCTAGTGAATGACCGAATGACCTAATTCTACTATCACAATATGCCTATGTCTTGCGGAATTATGGATTCTATGGTCTGTTCTTGCGGTTAAGTGGATCTTGGTATGCATTTCTGTTGGTCAAGCAGGGCCGGTGTGATATACAGGTCACTTTGTTTATGCCATTGAATTGCGCTAAGCATGTCCTGTTTGCTTTCAACTGCTTGGGTTAGTCATTTAATTGCTTAGAGCGCTATGAAATGGTCCATACGAAATGCGCTGCCTTTTGAGATTATTGCGCATTTTCATGTTCAAGATGGGGAGTGCTTATACCATTTTATAAGATTTTTTTTTCCGTGCAACATCATTTTTAGAATTGCACTTTTACTCTTGACTAGACTTTTCTGTTGCTGCTGGCATGCCATCCACATTGAAATACTGGTGCAACTGCATCGTGTTTCACTGTGATGGAGTTCTGCCATGAAACGTGTGTAGGCAGACTTTTAGAACAGTCGCTGCCACTGACCTACCATAGCACACAAGTTCCATCGCACATCTGCAAACAATTTGCCAAAAAGGCGGCAGGGGCTCGAAGCAGATATTTCTTGTGCATATTATGCAATTGTTGTTGTTGCATTTTGTAGATACAGGCATACAGATGGCCTTATTCCAATAGGCACTCTACCGAATCTGTTTTTACAGGATGAAGTTATCATATACAAATTTTCACTTTGGAAAAAAAAAATGAGCTGGCTATGGTATTCGTCAGTGAAACTGGTCGTGCAATAAAAAAACGAACTTGCCTTGAAAAAGGTTAAAGAAAGGTGAGTTTTAGCCACTATCTTTTATGGGCTCAGCGATGATGGACATCACAAGAAAATTTAGTGGCAGCATCATATACGTGATCGGTCAAATGAACCGTAAAAAAAAGGACTTCACAAAGCACTTAAACGCTAGTAAACAAGTTTGTATGTTTAAGCATTTTCTTGGTCAGCTTTTGCTGAAAGAAGCGGTAGGACTTCGTCGTTGGAGGCAGCGTCAAGCGATTGATGGTGGATGGACACATATCTTTAACCAATGAAATTGTTTAATTTTCTTTCATTCATGTCGACATGGCATCACATTCTCTACCCCAATCAGCAAAAGGTGTGGTCGTGTGGAGATATGGGGGCGAATTTGGGATCATCCTCTTTTTGGTGGGAACCACGTTCCAGATTTAATTTCCTAAGTTTGCAATACTGCGATGAGATGGCAGTCCATTTTCATGATGCGACTGAATTTTTGCTTCCAAATGCACAGCCTCAATTTCAATTTCGAACATTATATTTTTGGATAAGATAAATTTAATTGATCTTATTGGAATAAGGTTTTGCGTAACCATTTCAATAAGAACCATGGATTTAGTTTGTGTGAAAGAGATTAGTCCTAACCCTTAGGAGGTGTTTGACATGACTTCTCCAGAGGAGCATGTGGTTCTTCCAAAACACTCTAGCTCTCCTATTTGTCACTGCAAAATTACTTATCTTCTTCAGAGGAGCCAGAGTCGAGGTGGAGCCCTAGCTAGAGGCCATAGCCGAAAATGAGGCATGACTTCTCTTTTGCCTATTTGTTGGTGTGATTTCTTTTTTATGATTACCATAGTACTCCATGGATTTATTCTTATAAGGCTCATTAGGATTCAGAAAACTGTTCAGAGTATTTTCTTTGACCATGAAAAAATCTTACAAATCCAATCATGGACTGCTGCAAAAATCAATCCACATTAACCGATAATTTTGACCACCCTCTTTCCTTTTCTCATCACACAAAATGGAGCGATGCGTAGTCTAGTCACAACTCACGAGTCGCACACTCGCACCGCACCTCGCTTATCCCCTAGGGGTTCCGCGGTCCATGTGCCTCCACGCTCCACGGCTGCTCCTGGATGGATGGCGCTTTCCCGTCACAACTTGCTCCTGGACTGCACGAGGACTCTCGTCAGAAGAGAGATTATTGAGACAAGAAAAAAAAAAAAGGCTCGGTGTCCGGTGAGGCAGGCACCGCCCAAGCTCAGTGCCCCAGTGAGTGTATACGTACACCAAGGCAAGACAACGTGACCCGCGGCTACGCGGCCGATTCCTACTGGCCGGCCGGCACGCCTCGGCCCAGACCCCGCTGCACCTGCACGACCGCCGCCCAGCGCAGCAGGACGCCGACAGTGCCGTCGGGTTCCACGCGGCGCACGTCGCCGGATCGCCAGGACACCGTGGATTAATGCCCCACTTGTCGCCCGCCGACCTCACCTCGCGCTAATTATTCTTCCCTACTATGGTCACACGCATTAATGACCACACCCTACCTATGTCCTTTGCGCTCTCGACCGTACTACTATGCGCTTCACCGCTTTGCTGCCGCTAATCCCTGCTTGCGAGAGACCGGCCCATCTATCTAGTGAAAAACTTTGAAATGCCGCAGTGGCACCAAGGGATGAAACTTCGCAATCAGTAGCACTGGCCGCTGGGCGAAACGCAACGCAATCTCTATCATCTTAGAGGCAGCTTGAACACAAATCTATTGATGTTAACTTTTATGGTCTAAACTTGCATATAATTTAACTAATCGTTTAACAAATTTTATAAAATTTGAATTTTCCTCTAGTCAATTATTTTTTTTGGACATCGTGAGAGCTTGTTTAGTGCAGCTTCTCTTCGTGTGCTCCACGGCAGGAGTTGGAGCCCTAGGACTAGGAGTGAAGCTAGTTTTCATGGCTCAGTCTGTACACGAAAACGGCTTTGGCTCCATGTTTTACCGGCCATAAGCGCCGTCCGTGGCTCCGTGCAAGGGAGTTTGGCATAGTTCCGCCCACTCTGCATGTGAAGCCGCCGATAGAAAACCGGTGCAGGAGCAACACCAAACGCGATCTGGGTATATTGAAAAAAAAAATGATTGCAGCTGGCATTTTTGTTGTGGAGCAAAAGGGTTGGTACCGGAAGCTGGTGGACAAAGCAATTGGTATCTTCAATTTATGTTTCCTCCTTTATTTAGTGCCATCACGTCCTTCTTATCCGATTGGCCTTCCATTTCTTCACACACCCCACCGCAAGCCTCGGGGCACCTAGCAGGCAGCCCCTCTATAAATACCGGCGCCGAATAGCCAACCAAGATCACCGACGACGCATAGCATTCCAATCCAATTCCATTTTCTTGAGCAAAGACAGAGAGAGAAGTAGTCACCATGTCTGGCATCATCCACAAGATCGAGGAGACGCTCCACATGGGGGGCGACCACAAGAAGGACGACGAGCACAAGAAGGAGGAGCACAAGAAGGCCGAGGAGCACCACAAGAAGGAAGGGGAGCACAAGGAGGGCATCGTGGAGAAGATCAAGGACAAGATCACCGGCGAGCACGGCGAGAAGTCCGGCGAGCACAAGGACAAGGACCACAAGGAGAAGAAGGACAAGAAGAAGAAGAAGGAGAAGAAGCACGGCGAGGGCCACGACGACCATGACGGCCACAGCAGCAGCAGCAGCGACAGCGACTGATCTCGCCTCGCCCTGCGCCGTGCTTCCATACGCATATACGCACCCAGGTAAGATTGTTGCTCTAGGATCTTCTGAATAAAGCAGGTTCCTTTTGTTTGTTTCGTTTATTGTTGGTTTGATTTGATCTTTGCTGGATCTGAAGATGTCGATGTTGTATTGAATATAATGCAGGTGGAACTGTATATGTGCTTGCTGGAGGATACACTCCGGATCTTTATGTAATGTTTCACGGGTGTCATGCTGATGCTCATGCATGTGTATGCTAATCAAGGGGGAAAATGATGAAAAAAAAATAATAGAGTCAGAGATAGCATGGTTTGCTATGTGATGTGTACTACTACTAAAATTATGGCAGCACGGTGCTAGCTTGTAATAAAATGTTAATGCAGAAATTGATCGATCTGCTATGCTTCCTTGTGTTTTGTCTTTTGCCTACTGTACTGTATTATTCACCAAGGCGTATCATATTATTCCTGTGCTATTGTTTATGCTCGCTCGCTCGGGAAGCTGGATTGAGTTATCCACACCTTTTATTTATGCCCGCCCTTTTGGTTGTACATGCCATGTGACTCCACTTTCTAGATCTAGCTGCAGCACGTTGGATGTCCGTGTTAGGGAGAAAATGTGGGCGATCAAAGAACGGTAAAGTCAACGAGCATGAACCACAACTTTTGGCACGAAAGAGCCAAAGTAGTAGTATCACTGTTTGTCTCTTTGCCACTGTTTTGGGTGAAGAACATTAAAAAGAAAGAAAAAGACTATCGAAAGCTTTGGCACGCACCGGAAATTGTAGATGAAGATCAGATAATTTGGGCACGTAAAATGAACTAGAGACTGATAAAGTGGTGCATCAATAACTATTTAACTGCAAACCAACAAATATGACCAAATTTGGCAGAAATTGTGAAAACTTGATAAGGCCAAAATTTTGATCTCATTAGAAGTCGCGAAAAATCTGAGAATGCTCCTCCTTCTTGGTAGGATGTTTTTGACTCAGATTCCGAGTGCTTTTTAGGCACAGAGGAAATACCTCTGATGATTGTTTTAGGGTTAAGACAATTCACTAAATTTTGCAGTCGGCCCATCGTTGGCCTTTTATGTTTCCCCATTACATCTCATATGGGTATTTGGCCCATAATCCTCTGGAAAAAAAATCATTCCATCACGATTTGCCGTAGTTGGACGATCCAGCTTAAATGCTATGCATTATGAGAAAAGAAATACTGTAGTAATGGAGCATACGTTTAATCGATTGTAAACTAAGAGACGAGAAAGAAAAATTCGAACTTCGGCTATGCCGAGAATTGTAAACATAGAACAGAGGAATAGTTACTTTATCCATACTTATTGTGATACTTGAATGCATGTTTGGCTAATACAGTAGCTGCGCTGTACTGTGTAATTCTAAAAAAAAAGTAATAAATGTATGTGTTATGGTGAGTGGAGCCGGTCCAAGGGCCCACGTGGTACTGTACCGCGTGAGTAGTACCACGTGAACAGTACCTGGCAGGTTAGATTAGATTGGTTTGGTTTGTTAGGAAAGAGATAAGTTAGATTGGTTTGGTTAGGATATTTTCTTAGGAGTCAAGTCAACCATCTCTATATAAGAGAGGTCCTGTATCGATTGTAATCAAGCAAGAAGAACCCTAAGATAGTCCCGAAAAACGGCGGCTATCCAGGGTTTCTCTGCTCATCTATCTATCCCTAGTCATTCCATATCAATTTGGTATCAGAGACCTCCACGAGTGCATCGGACAGCCATGTCCGGCACTCCGTTCGATCCTGTGGCCATGGAAGCGAGGCTGGATGCGAAGTTCGATCTCATCTTCGCGCAACTCTCTCGCCATAAACAAGAGATTGGATTCGCATGACGAACGCCTGGCGCGCGCTGGAGGAATTGCAAAGAACCAAGAAAGTGCGGGCAGCAAAGAACACCCACCACTGGCACGGCTGCCTTCAATCGCCCCCTCGTTCCCGTGAAGGCCTTGGAGGGCGACATCGCCATTGACGCTGCCAACCAGGCCACTGTGAACGACAATCTGGTAGGCGCTTCGGTGGGTAGCGCTGTCCAACGCTATGTGCCGCCACACCGGAGGGTACTGTTGGAGCCGTCCAAGCAGCCAAAGTCAGCGACTTTCTCCGTCAAGGTGGGTCTGGCGCAGAAGCTTCGCAGCGGGATCACCGGGGACATCATGACCCCGAGCAGCGCACATCGCCGAGAAGGACAGCGCCATGATGGTGCTTTGAGCAGGTCCCCACCATCGCCTCTGCGTGCAGGTGGCATGGCCCACATCCCGGAGGCCATCGACACTGACTACGTGGGTGAAAGTAAGGTGCTGATGACCCCCGGCGTTGACGTCTCGTATATCCTTCGTCTACAGCAGCCGCGATCTCAACGAGATGCTCCGCAAGGTCTGCGAGTGCGCAGACATGATCTGGACCAAGGGGGAGGCCAGCACAGGCAACGTCGTCGAGACAGTGCGTCACGATTGCTCCATCATGGGCGACGTCCATGCGCTACGCACCATGGACAACGAGGTTTTCGCGTGTGCCAAGTGCATCGCCGCGCCCTACATCCTCATCATTCAGATCCGCCAGCAAATTGCCACAGCTCGAGGACGAGCTGTCTTGGAGGGGTGGAGTAGTGTTATGGCGAGCCGGTCCAAGGGCCCACGTGGTACTGTACCGCATGAATAATACCACATGAACAGTACCTAGCAGGTTAGATTAGATTGGTTTGGTTTGTTAGGAAAGAGATAAGTTAGATTGGTTTGGTTAGGATATTTTCTTAGGAGTCAAGTCAGCTATCTCTATATAAGAGAGGTCCTGTATCGATTGTAATCAAGCAAGAAGAACCCTAAAATAGTCCCGAGAAATGGCGGCTATCCAGGGTTTCTCTGCTAATCCATCTATCCCTAGTCATTCCATATCAGTATGCCTTCGTGAAAGAATTTCAGTTTCTCAGGCACGTCATCAAAAGAAAAAAAAAGGATTTCAGAAGGCAAATCTAGCAGTATGATTTTCGTATGATAAATCTTGGGAGGGAGGCTCTATCTAAACTTTCAAAGTTTGGGAGGAGCATGCTG
Organism: Chrysopogon serrulatus; assembly: GCA_015844335.1. Lineage (NCBI taxonomy): Eukaryota > Viridiplantae > Streptophyta > Magnoliopsida > Poales > Poaceae > Chrysopogon > Chrysopogon serrulatus. Next base: position 4,888 of record JADLZL010008130.1, on the reverse strand, counting down.
AATTATAGGATGAACAGAAAAGGAAATAGAGGCGTATATTGTGACTTGCCATGGGTGGGCATTTGCATTTCCCATGAACAATTCTGTTCTCTCACGTGCCGTGGCACCTCATTTGTTTAGTGGACAAAGTCCTCTTGCTAAACCGAGCGTGACATTTGGAGCGCGTGAGCATTCCAGGACTCTGAACTCTGCGCAGCAGCTAGCAGCACAACCACGCTCTCGCCCAGTTTCTACCTCCAAATGTAAGGCAGCCAGCCATTCGTTGGCATCACCATCTATCCTTGCAACTGAACGAACGTCTGAACTGAACTGAACTGAGACCCTCGCCCATGATTGATGCATCTGCGCTACAGCTACCAGCTGGGAGCAAGCAGAGCATGGCCGATTATGCTTGGGCGTGATGTAGCTGTCTCGTAGCTGAATGATTTGCTTGGACATGACATGACTGTCTCGACGCCAAGCTTGAGGCTGGACCTGGACCTGGACCTGGACCGGTGGACTGTCATTTTCAGAAAAGAGCAGAGAAGCTCGCTGCTCCGCGTTCAGTGATGTACGGAGGCTTCAGCACTCCAGGGAGGCAGGCCCTGAGCCTGAATGAAGTCGCTCCATTTGTCAGATTTGTTTGGTCTTCGATCTGTTGATGAATACAGCTCTCAAGATGTAGTTTAAGCTGACCTTTATATATCCAAAATAATGCATTTGAAGTACAATTTTCTTCGGCCTTAGCTGTAGACCTGTAGGGCTCACGCAAGTACTCATTCCTGTACGGCAGGACCAAGCTGCAACTGATCAGGAGCAGCAAGGTGTAATGTAACACTAATGGCTAACAGCTGAGCTGCTGAAAGCCATAGCAGTGTCGGCAGTCAGCGAGCAAGGTGTAACACCAATGGCTAACAGCCGAGCTGCTGAAAGCCATAGCAATGTCAGCAGTCAGCAAATACAAAACATACGGAATTCCCCTCCATTTCAGGATGCTCCTACTCTGAAAATGGCAAGCTAGCGATGGTGAAAGATGCATGGAAAAACAAACGGCACCACTGAATGACTTGGTATAAGTCAATATGTATGAATGCTGGGCAGCTTGATTATCTCAGTTTGCAGTATGCGATGGCGATCAGTTATTTATTCAACTGTAAACTGAATTCCCTATTGCTTGAGGTCATACTGGAGTCATTAGCAATACCTTAGGTCCATAGTGGTGTTTGTTCAGTCATTCAGATGATTTTTATCCTAATAATTCTCATTGACCTATGCGTCCCATCTGTCCTTCAGGATTAGTATATTATATTAAGATTAGGTATTTGTCATTTTTCATTCTCTAGATCAAGTTGTTGTTTCTTGATAGGGCCATTAACTTGTTGAGACATCTTTGTAAGTAAGTAGTCAGGCAAGTTGATGCTCTCTATGAATTAAAGACGAAATAATGATGGGACAAATAGTTAAGAGAACTGCTCCGGTGCTCCTCTATTTAAAAAAGTGCACAAATCTCGAAGCAGCTTATCTGATTAATTATTTTTCTTAATTATTTTCCTCTGGGTCTCGCATGGGCTGGCCCATCCAACCCAGCCAGTGTCAGTCGACCCAGATCCCTTTTGTTTGGTGCTGCTCTGTTAACTCGTCGTCTTCCAGGCGTTCGGTTCAGCTCCGATCTGAGTCGTCCTTGTCAACGTAGTCTCCTAGAGGCCATTGCCATGCAGGGCGGCGGCACTTGATCTTCCCGTGATTCAATTGAGATTAACTCCAACTGTTGCTGTTTCTCGGAGAACTGGGGATACAACCATGTTCTCTGACTCTCTGTTCCACTTCCACCGCTGAAGCTGATGAGTTTCTAATCTAGGACAAGTACTCTACATGCCCGACCAGGAGAGGGAGGGAGCACATCATCAGTTTTAACAGATAAAGGATGAGGGCACTTAGCCACTGTAGTATTCTAGGGAAATTGCTGTTTTACTTGCCATGCCCTGATTACAAGGGACAATACGCAATGTATACCATTTTAATCGTGGGAGCTCAAAACTTCCATCACACGAAAATACGAAATGAATGGCGCCGCCAAACCTCCTGTCTAGGATCCGAACAGCACCCCCCAACATGGAGGGGACAGAGGTAGCAGATGGGATTGGAAGGAGGGAAATGGAGGTGTTGCGGTCCGCTTGAACTTTCTGCTATCGCTGCTCGATCCGCCGGCTGCTGCTGTTTGGCAATGTCCGACGCCGTCTCCGTCGACGGGTTAACAGAACGGCGCCAACAACGGGGGCCCAGGGGAGCTGGCTTCTTCTAGGCTCAGGCTGGTTTGGACGGGCTGGGTTGGGCCACGTTGGACCCAAGAGGACAACAGTTAAGAAAAATAATAATTAATTAGGTTGCCTGCTTTAAGATTTGTGCACTTTTTAAAAAAAAGAGTACCGGAGCAGTTCTCAATAGTTAAATACATGATTTTTATTTAAGATTATTTGCAGAAAAATTCTAGCATCATTATATTTTCTGATTGAAGTACAACATGTCGAAAGACTGAATACTCACAGAACTGCAGCTTCTCCAGTTACTCCTACATGAATGTAGACCAATCCAACATTGTTGCAGGTCTGTTAAACATGATCTCACCAGATTAACCAGTTACTAGCAGATAGTGGAATGACCAAATTGTTTAAACAAATGTAATGTAATCAGTCCAACTAATAAAGCATCAAATACCCTGTTCGGTTACTTAAAAAAAGAAGCATTTATTGACTAAGGGCCTATTTGAGACTACTCTGCTCCAGTTCTGAGTAGCTCCACTCTAGAGTTGTCGGATCAAGTTGACCTATTTGGCACATAGCTTAGCTCCAACTCCAGAAATATGATTCATGAGAATGGTCTAACATACCCTTGAATGATGTTTCCTATATGTTTTTTATATATATGTAAAGCATATGAGTGAATTTATTCTTTTAGCAATTGAAATATGATATAATTATGTTGTAAATAATTTAGCCAGAAAAAATTCTTAATGGAGTGGATCAGTGCCAATCACTCCCTGAGAGCATGCCAAAACATATGATCTTTTTTTTTATCCTGATATCTTTTCATAAGACATCCAAAATAGTACAGCTAACAGTGACAAGAAAATATTGCATGTACACGGCAACCAAGGTTAAGATCAGATGGACAAATTATAATCATGAAGTGAAAGATAATCCAATAACTTTGCCTTGTAAATGCACCAATGAGAAGGTTAGAAAAATATTGTTCACCATTCCAAATCTTCACCATCGCGCTGAATATCAAACGTTGGTGACACTAGCAATGGCTTAGCTGACACTAGCAATAGCTTAGCTCTTTCATCATATACTAAACAAAATGTATGCAAAAACAAAACAGATAAGCACCAACTGTTGACCTGTGACCTGTCCATATATGGTTAAATTAAATGGTTGTTTAATATGACAAAAGCAATGTATTTTTTATCTAGAAAAGGTTGTGTTGTCATATGCGGAAACTTTCATAGGGACAAAGAACTTTTTTTTAAAAAAAAATTTTGTCACTTGCCGAGCAAAAGCCAAGACCAATTTGTCCAGCAAATCCCTTCCACACAATCCTACAGCTGCCGTCGTTAGAAAATACACGACGGATTATCGGAGAACAAATCGCAATGCAAAATGAACATTAAAAGTCACAAACGATCAGTAGAAGTCATGTTTTTTTTCTCACTGCAAGTTCTAGATGCTAAGTATATTTTCCAAACTTCAAGTTGCACATCAGTCCGATTTTCAACCTTGAATTAGAAAACTGGGTAATGGACATTTTCTTGTCGAAACCAGGCAAATTTGAATTTCAAAAGTGGTTTTCTATTTTCTCAAAATAATAAATTCTGGTTTGATCTCTAAAAATATATATATAAAATTGAATCTAGCACAAATTTTCTACTAAAAATGTTACCTAGATGCAGGTGGTCTATTTTGAGTTATTTGGTCATATTTGTTTCAAATAGATATTGAGCATGACTATGAGCAATAGAGCAAATAGAATAAATCAGTTTCAAAACAATCAGTCAATATAGACCTACAAGTTAATGGATTAACCGTACATTTTACTCTGTAAAAGAAAAGTATAGTAGAGAGGACAGGAAGGTTAAAACGAACGACGAAAGTACATAGATTGAAATATAATCTAGGTACACTACTTATTAGCTGGACAATCTAGCTGCGATGTAGCTTAAGCTTGACATGCAATGATTAGGATCAACAACAACGTGGATAATAACGACGCAGTACAAAACTTTTCCTATCACTTCTAGCTGTAGTGTGCTCAGCCTTGTATACTTGACTGATGAGATGCAATTGATTGCAATCATCAATAAATTGGAAAGATGTAGGTATGGGTGGTTTAACAGCTGAACAACATGGTACTTGACAAGTAACAGATAGGAATGTTCGCCAAGTGCAGTTCACGATGCTCCTTTCCCAGTTGCACAAAACATGCCATTGCCAGGATAAACCACGATAGCGAGAGTTCTTCATGCGTCCAAATGCACGCAGGTTCGGTCTCAACGTTAGTGGCATGACGTGCAGCTTCACAAATCAATCATAATTTAATTTGCAGTGCGCTAAAATTTTCTTTAAGAATAATGTTATTCTCTTGGTTGATGTCACAGTGAGGTGACATTAACATATCATCGTGCCATTTGGGGAAAATAATCATAAGGCCATAAGATTAAATTTCACTCATCCATTAATCCGGGATCCTTGCAAATGTCAGGAGAGGCTTAAACATGAAAATGTTTAATGCCTAATTGCCTACAACTAAAAAAATGTTCATCCCTGCGCTCTCTATTTATTTATTTATTTCTAATATAATATGGATACAGATAATTTATAATCTTCATTTAGCTGAGATAAATTTACCAATT
>JADLZL010008129.1:0-31032 GCA_015844335.1 Chrysopogon serrulatus | reverse complement strand
ATATACCTACACAAACCAAAAACACCTTATTTAGAAGAGGGGGTACTATATTATGGGAATGGTCTCAACATCATATCTGATCTTATATGGACTAAGGGGGTTCAATCCGAGCTATGGAATACTAGTTTACTATCGTAATTAGTATGATTGCATGGCCTTTATTAGTTGAACATAGTTAAACGCCATTATCTTAATCCAGCCCCCAAAGAGGTAAACATCAAACAACGAATGCGTCGGTGCAAAACTCTTTTTTAGATTCAAAAAAAAAAAAAAAAGAGGCTTCCATGGCTTGGCTGGCAGTTCTTTCACAGGTCCTTGTCTTTCTAGAGGAAACCATATGTACACAAGCAGTTCAAAGAACACAGGGCCTATAGTTTTCACCCAGTTCATGACGGTGGCTTTGCTCAGCCATCCATTCCGTGGTCAGCTGTTGCACGTCCACTGAAATATATATACAACTCCTTCCTCGAGATGCAGCTTTCGAGTAGTACGTAATTTGGGCCCCGCTGTTAGCATCGGCACTTGCATCAACTGTTGAAAAACCGAACCTTTTTGTGTTTTGTCTTCGCAGCCATCACATTCGGCTAAATTTTGCCGACCACAGGAAAGCCACTGTTCGAAATCTTTGGATGCCAATTTTTTTGGCTTTTTTTTTTTGGCTCAGAACGCAGACCAAGTATGATCGATTTCAGCCCTGGGACAGGCTTGGGGAGCCAAAAGAAGATGAGGTTGATGACAAGTGGGGTTCGATCTCAGTTTTTATTTTTTATTTTATTTTAGAATCTTATCTTAGATATTAAAGTTGTTGTTGATAAAGGGCCTGTTCGGCTGGCTGGAGCTGGTCTATTGCTACAGTACTCCGTGAGTGAGAAATCTGCCCGCTCCAGCCGCAGCAACACCTTCTCCAGCCAGCGGAACAGGAGAGGCGTGGTAGCTTTTCTACGTTCGTCTTGCCACGAGAACAATAATGGCAATTGATCCATGACCGTACGTACAGATTCCTTGAGGTCAATGGAGAGGCGTGGTTATGTGCTACAGTATTTAATTGCTATACATAGTACTCCCGTAAACAACTGGATATTTTCCCATATGCAGCTTTCCAATTGGGTCGCCGGCCGTGCAGGAACTCAAGTTGCTGAGCTGCGATAATCAAAACCTGGCCGTCACACAAGTCCTGGATAAATTTGCCGGCCACACTGGAATGAGCATCTTAACAAATATCTAGCTGATGCTGAACTTTCAGTACAAATGACATTTCATGGCACCGACCTTATTACGTCACTCGGCCGCACAAGAAATCAACAACCACAGAACTGGTCCACTGGGCCACGGTGTGGTCTTGCTAATGAACATGCTCCTTGATGTGACCTGACAATTGATAGCTAACCCAAAAAAAAAAAAAAAAAAAAATCAAGCTTCAGATGAGTCTCAGGAGCATGGCCTAGAAGGATGACTGGCGGATTATTCCAATAAACTAGCAACCTAAACCTGAATAAATTTATGTATTCTTTGGAGGAACCCAGGAGCAAAAAACAAGATTATCATAACTCATAAGACCCTTGTGACACTCAAAATTTGAGGTCTGACCATGGTGCAAGGGCAGCCAAGTTAGTTGGAACTTTGGCACGCACCACCACATGATTCATAAAGTTTGGATGGTGAGCTCCTAAGCACATTTAGGGGGGAAATGTATTATTGGATGTTCTGAAGAAAGGTGACACAGAAGATTAATTGCGTCTTAGTATCCCCAGTAATCATTGCGGATCTCGTCATCAAACTTCTGTTTCAGTTCAGGGTGCTTCGCAAAGTACTCGTCTGCAGTCATCGTGCTGATCTTTTTCTGTGTGTACAAGCAAGATGTGATGTTAGCATGACTTGTGAAAGCAACATGCTCCATGTCAGTTAAAGAACGACCTTCCACCTCAGCTTCATCTCTATCATTTCAGCAATCTCCTTCTCTATCCTCTCCGATTCCCTTAGTGATACTTTTTCCGCTTCCTTCATTTCGACCAACTATGTGTACCGTACAGACAGAAAATATCATTAATATCTGAAGGAGGCAACAGTCGAAGCAATATACTGAAATAAAACAAAGGAAAAGAACTAAGGAAGTGCAAATTATAAAGGGAGCAGTGAATCCTCACCAGAGCATCAAACTTTGGCTTGTATTGAGGAGTGACAGTGTCAACATACTTGGGGATCTCTATGCCTGCATTTTTTTTTCACGATTCACATCGCAAATAGATGGTTAAACAGCTGAAAAGTGCATAGAACCATAAGAACACCTGAAACCTTTAAGGCCAGCAACTGTGAGCAAAACAGTACTGAATCATTTGGTAAGCCTTAGATCTAGGTTATCTTAGTGTTCAATGTTGCAATGCGCCATTTACACAGCCTAGTATTAGTAGCCCATTTACAAAGAGCAGTAAGAACAGCCTAGTCTCGGCTGAAATTTTCAACCAAAAATATATCCAATAATATGGTATCTAAAAATGTGATATTCAAACGGGCACATGAAGCACCCTTTATTTACACAATACTAATATAGATCTTTCTTTTCATACAAAGAAAAGGTAAGTGGCATCTGGTATTCTAATCAATGTTCCAAGTTAAACAGAGAAAACAAGTTGTAAATCCCAAGAATAGTAACCACATTGCTTGCAATTTAATAACACAACAGTTTGCAGATACATGAGTAAGATTGGAGAGAATTACTACTTACTTTCGTAGGCCTCCTTGTACATATCGATAACTTTTGATCCAATTCCTTTTTTGTAGTACTCCCAATCAATTGGCTGGGGTTCCTGAAAAATAATTGAAGAAATTCTGAGAAGATCATCCCCAAAAGGCCAAATTTCAGAAGAAATGGCGCATGATTTCAATGTTGGCAAGGGCATATCAACCAAACTCAATGCACAACTACAATGAAGTAGGACCACGAGCATTTAACAATAAGAGAACTATCTACTTAATAAGGCCAATGCTGCCTGTCTTCTTGAACGGGCAAGCAAATGCTGCTTGTCAATGTGGAAAATAAATCTCTGCAATGCTGTTAATGCACATCAAAACAATATGCAATCATTTGTTTCAATGGATTACATGCATCTGAAGCGAAAAGAGCCATGCACCCGAACCATTTCTATTCTGTTGGTACTATAATAACAAGCTTACTGAGATACCCAGAACATACTACATTCGGCATTGTCCGATTCAATATTACTTAGCAAGTAGTACATAGACCTGGGTTTTATCTTGCCTATAGAAATGCAGGTGCAAAGACCTGGGTTTTATCTTTGCCTATAATGCAGGTGCAAAGACCTGGGTTTTCAGCGAGCAATTGAAACATGCTTCGGTCTACACATATGTGCGGCTGCATCATATCATCATATGCAATGTGGAAGACGACCCTGATTTCAACAAATAAATTGGTCCTCCATGATGATGAGAATCGCCAGAACAAAACCCGATTCAATCAAACCTGATCTAGGGAAGATGAACCAGATCCTAGGATGGCTAGATCGGACGAGTACCTGCGAGAACTTGGTCTGGAGCTGGTGGTTGACGTCCTCGAAGGTGCGGCGGAGGTTGGCGAACTCCTTGCGGGCCTCCTCGGAGACAAGCATCTTCGCCAGGCCGTCCCAGTCGATCGCCTTGCCGGCCTTCGTCGCCGCGTCGGCCACCTTCTTCGCCACCCCGTTCCCGCTCATCTTGCTCGCCTCCCCTCCCCCTCTCCTCGCGCCGCCGCCGCCGCCGATCCGCGTTCACCTCGGAGACAAAGCGGGGACAACCAGCCTGTAACGGAAACGAGTGCGTGATGGAGAGTGATCCTTTGGGTTCTTTCGTTTGGGCCTTTTCGTGGGCTCAAATGGGCCGGCCAGTGTAAGAACTAAAGAACGGAAAGATGAGATTCGGCCAGGGCCCCTGGGAACTGGGCTAGGCTTCTAGAGATGGAGAAACAACCAAATTACCTATAACCCTAATTTTCCAAAAAAAAAAAAGGCTATAACCCTAAATGTTCTAAGAAAAAGCTATATAACCCTACAAAAAAGCAATTATCTATATGCAAGATATTCTGCATAACTTGATACAGAGCAATGGGTGAGGTCCCCTATTTCCCTCTCTTTTCAAGTTAAAACACGCATTTCTGGATAAAAGATTAACAGGTTAACACAGTCATAAGTCATGAAAGCGCTAAAAAGGACTAAAGATCCAGTCAAATTGTTCGACACGCATCAAATCATCTAAAGCGTATGTCATGAGGCTTTGGTTTCTTGGGCGGAATATTTGATCAGATTTTATAGGACTTTGATGCATGTGAGAGCAAATCGGTAAAAGGTCACGGCACGTTGTGGCTAGTACTAGATTATTTATGTAGATTTGTTATTACACCAATCAAGGCTATTCTTCTTTTTTTATGTCATGGCAAATCATAGGGTGATCTTTATTAGTTGGAGGCAGCAAGTGGATTACCCTCGTGATTCCATTCGGAGCAGAAATCCTAGCATATATTCCTCCAGCCGAATCAAATTTTGAGTTTGGAAGGTAACTGCTACTGCATAGAAACAAAATGTTATTTTTTAGTATAAATTCAAAAGGTAGTAGCTTAGATATGTCAAAATTTTGAACTATTAATTAGTATTAAAACAGCTTTGGCAGCAATAGTCTGTCAGTAACTTTGATTTTTCTTATTCAGATGCTTTAGTTGTTGACTTGCTCGATCCCTTTGATATGATATTATGCGAAATATTCAGGGCACGTTTGGAGCAAGACCAAACAATGCCACGCCGATACAGCGGCATGCCGAACTTGCGGCGCGGAAAACGGCCGCCGCAGTTGTGGCAGCATTTGGCGTCCAAAATGAACTGCGGGGTGCATGGCAGGTCTACGGCAGCCAAAGTTAGGGGCACCAACCAAACGCATGCCTGAACTGCGGCGCGGCAGGTGTGGCGTGGCGTGGCTTTGTTTGGTCGCAATCCAAACGCGCCCTCAGTACGACGCAGCTACACATACATACATACATATAAAAGGATGATCCATCATCATCCCTATAGCTAGGCTTGATATATATAGTTAAAAATAACAATACCAACTGCAGAATAATCCAGGAGAGCAAGCAAACAAACAAAAAGGCATGATGATGAATAAAGGGCACGGCATGTGACGTGGCTAGTACCAGAATGAGATATATATATACGAGTTCAGTTAATTAATCCGGGCGCTGATCTTTATTAGTTGGGAACAACAGCAGGTGCGTTCACCTAATGTTTCCATTACGTCCATGTATCCAGAGCATGCAAGGGCAACATACGCCCCGGCGAATCCAGCCACCACCAAAGCCTTTCTCTACGCATTTCCTCCACCACCGTACCGTCCCTGCTGGGGACGACGACGACGACCATGGGCTCTCTTGTGTTCGCGGCTGTCGTTAGCTCGCTGGTCCCTGTCCGCCTTTTTACCTTACCGCCCCCAAACCCCAAATAATCGCCTCCAATCCATGCCCAAGATCCATCGCCGTCTTCGTCCTTCGCCTCTTATAGTATATAAAAATGAAAATGTTGTTTATTAGGCAGAGTCTTTGTTAGTGTGTGCACCCCTCGCCCCTAAACACGCAAACTGATTTTGCTTTGCTTTTTCATTTTTTGGATGGATCATGTGACATATGATATGAAGCTATGGAACAACTTGACCTCCCTACTAGCTCACTCGTAAGTGCCATGCAGAGCTGTAAAGAGGAGATTCCAGCAGCAGAAAATGGGGTCATGCGTCCTAGTGGTGCGTGGACGTTGAGATCATCACCATTCCTGTCTCATATACTATGGCCTGCCCCTGCTGCTGCTGACGTACTACTAGCCAAGAACAAACTAACCGCGTACTTACGTACGTCATTCCGAAACTGTTCGTGCAACAATAATAACATGCTGCTAGCTGAATGAAACGAAAATGCTGGAAGATTCCAGCAGCGTCCTCTCAGCACGTTCCCGATCGACGATGGCGGTGCCGTGTTTGGCCTTTGTTTCTGCGCCCAATTATTGCGCGGGACACGGGAGGTTTGCTCCCGCGAGCCGCGACGTCGCTCTCCAACAGGGGCCTTGCGGCGCCGGAGGCCGTGTCCCGCGAGCACGATCGCTGCTGCGATTCAAATGCATGGTCACATCGCGTCGACGCCGAGATCTGCCGACCAGAGGACTAATCGGGCTCGCTCGTCTGGCCGTGTGGCCGCTCGCCACCGCGCGGCTGGATAGATAGGAGTACTCCATGTTTTGGCCCTTGCGACTTGCGAGCGACCAGTTTTTGAGATCATCAAACTGCCTGGATGGGAAGTGAGGTAGGACTAGGAGTACGCCAACAGTCCAATGTCCAACACCATCAGGCCATTGCAGGCTAGTTGCAGCAGCGTTTGATGGTATCTTATGGTTGGGACGTACGTCCTTTCATTGCTTGGGTACTACTCCTGATAGCACTAGCAGTGCGACTGATGATGCTAGCCAGCACAGGAGTACTATCCGTAGCAGGCACTTCTTTGAGAGGAGGAAATGGTGGAGCAGTTAGTTTAATGCGTCTATCAGCTGATTAGGTTGGGTAGGCTTATTCAGCTCCATGTCATGCTGGCCATGTTATGTTATCTGAAACTGAAACCATGCATGCATGTCTGTCCAATTCCAACGCTCCATTCCTAGCCGGTAGCTGGACTGCTGGAGGAGGCGGCGCGCGCGGGCCACAGCTAGCAATAATAATGGCCGTTGAGATGAGGACGAGCATCAACGGATATCATATACTAGACTGTGTGTACCTCCTAATCATCGATTCCATCATCATAAATTCATGATGATGATTCAAGAGGGTTGCTGGCGACAGATAATATAGAGTGTTTAGGACTGTCCAGTTTCTGTGGGTTTTTTTTGTTTTTTTACAGAAACCCGGTTGTTTTTGTTGAACACAGAAACCGTACTACTGCTATATTATTATGCAGCTCGGGAGCGAGCACTTGCAGGCTGCAGAAACCTGACGGTCAGCACGGTCTCCTTTCCGGCAAATTGGTCTGTTCTCTGAATTGAAAACGAGGACAGCGACGCCCCGCTCCCTGTCAATAATCTGTACGAAACTGTACTAGGGCGTGAATGAATTCAAAGCACGGCGCCATCGTGGTGGCCACTCTGAAACCGATCTTGTCCTGACGCCCTGGGAGCCGACCTGGTCCTGGGATCACACTGCACATTCCACACAGAAAGCCTTTGCAAACAACCTGCCTAGCTACTCTAATTACTGTACTGGTGAAATGTTGTTGCTTTTCTTTTAGTACGGTAAGCACACCAATAGATGGCCACTTGCTTGTAGTGGAAACCGGAATATAATCCAGTCTGAGTGGCCAACAAAATATATATGACTGCCGAAGGATAAGAGATGCAGCAGCAGTTGCTGACTTTCACAAGATCTGCCTTTTTTACCACGGTAGAGCACAGTATCGATCGGCATGCCCTGCATGCAGGCTGTAATAATAATAACAATCTATGCACGCTAATTATGCCCATGCTTGATGAGCTTCAGGTAGCGCTAGTGCCCGAGTTTGAAATTCTCCAAAAGAAACACAACTGCTGACAATGACAGCTTACCTCGAAGGCTCTCGCTCACTACTTGGTTTTACATTTGGGAATTGGAATTTAACTATGCTGAGCAATAATGTATTAACTGATGATATGAAACACATTGACCAATTTTGCTAGTATCAGTGTGTTCGGCTGGTCACATAAGTCGGTTGGTTTGTTAGTACTATTCAAACGGCTGATAAGCTAGCCCAACTAATAAGACAAACAAATATGATGATATCTTACCTGAATTGCATTAGAACTAGTCCAACTAGCCATATTGTAGGTTCGGTCATCCTGGCGATTGTGTTGCCGGACAGCCATAGTTATGTTTTACCGGCCTGCTGACCAAATTAGGGCGCCTTTGGATCACGGGTGAAACGCCGGTGAAACAAAGGAATCGAATCCCATGGGATAGATGACGTCATGCATCCTTTGGCAACGCACGGGAGAAACGGAGGAATCCATTCCTCCGGCATTCCTCCGGATTCGTTCTCTCACAGCGCGAGAGGGAAGAAACCATCCGCTTCGAGCTCATTTTTCAACGAAGTCCGAGGCAAGAGAGAGGGGGGGCGGCGAGGGCCCGGCGGCACAGAGGGAGAGAGGGAGAGGGAGAGGGAGACGCCGACGAGGAGAACGCGTACGCGGTGCGGCGGGCTGCGCTCCATCACCTCCTCTGAAGCCGCCGTCGCCGCCGTTCTTCAGCTCGGCCGTCGCGCCGAAGCTTCAGCCTTTACTAGCTCTCCACGCTGGCCGAAAGCCAAGCGCCGCCGCCTCCCAGCCCTCCGCCTCGCGGTGCTAACTTCGCGTGGCGACGGTGATATACGGCATCCAGGCCGGTGCGGATCGAAGTGATCCGCCATGGCCGGCTCGGGCGCGGGCGGCCATGGCCAGGGGCGCGAGGCGCCATACGGCGGCTCCGGCGCAAGCGCGCTGGGGAGGAGAGGCCGAGCACGCCCGTGAGAGAGAGAGAGGCCACGTCGTCCGTCGGCCGAGGGGGAGGCCGTCCGAGAGAGAAAGAGAGGAGAGAGAGAGAGAGCCGAGAGATGTGCGGGGAGGAGGATGAGGCAGGCTGGACGCAGAGAGAGAGAGGCTCCATTCCTTTCCCTTCGCGGTTGCCAAAGGCTCTTCCCACTTTTCCTCTTCCTATAGGATTCTTACGGATGTGCACCTCAGTTCCTTTGATTTTCCTATCCCTATCCCTTTCCTTTCGCGGTTGCCAGAGGGGCCCTTAAAGGGCGGATCCGAGCGTTAGCTACTTCCTTCCAAATTCTCCATGCATGACACCGACATGATGATAGTTGGATCCAAGCCTGCCTTTGGTAATCCTAAGCTGCAGCGACCGTTCCGTTGCTACGACTACAATTGCTAGCTGGACGGGGGCTGTTTGTATGCAGACCACGAGGAGCGAGCGAGCACACATCATCAGATCGAAACGACTTATTATTTGATATTTTCCTTTTGTGTATAGTAACACCTGCAGCTGCAAGGTCTTCGGTGTCCAAACTTGAAGGAAAATGTGTCATGTAAGTATATTATTTTGAAAGAAGCACATGTTTTTTTTAAAAAAAAATCCCCATGGAATATTCCCAACTTCATGCATGTGTGTATATGAACTGTTCCTGAAATGTGATTCGCTGAAAAAATGTAATCTCTTCAGTACAACAACTTGTTTTGAAAGAAAACAACCAAAGTTGCATTATATATTCAATCCCCCCAATGGATCAAGATTTGTATATTAGTTGACTACAGTACAAATCATGCATCTACCTAGAACAAAAACAAAAATAAACGCTGCCTTATTATTATTTGATAGTATTTCCCTTTTGTGTATAAACAGGATTGGCATATCTGTAGTCGTTGATGTGTGGCCAGCCACTAGCGCGTAGAGTATAGTATAGTAACAACTGCAGCTGCAAGGTCCGGTGTCCAAACTTGAAGGAAAATGGTGTCATGTTAGTATATATTAAATCGAAAGAAGCACATGTTTCTTTTAATTATTTCCCCATGGAATATTACCAACTTCATGCATGCGTGTATATGTACTGTGTCTGAATTGTGATTCGCCGAAAAAATATAATCTCTTCTGTATACAGCAACTAGCTTGTTTTAATAGAAACAAGTTACATTATTATTCACGCCCCCCAATGGATCGGATCAAGACTTGATATTCGTCGGCTACAGTACAAGTCATGCATTTACCTAGAACAAAAACAAAAAAATAAACTCTACGATCATCATCAGCCTGTCTCTCTGGGTGTATCCGAACCCTTTCTAGCCTTGTTTAGCTGTATATAAATACACCTTAATCCATATAATTTGTAGAGGATTAGGATGAAATTTAAACTAAAATATACTTCAATCCCCTACAAACCATATGGATTGAAGTGTATTTATGAGCAGCTCAACAAGCCCTCTATGGTTTGAGAAATGGAGCCGGCTCCAACCGGACACGGTCACAAGTCGCACGTCACACGGAGGAGGCGGGAATGAAGCGTAAAATACAGTGGTACGTCTGGCGGGCAACCGGCCAAGGACAGCGACCGCCGACGACGTGGACATGTGCCGACGATCTCGTGGTCGTGGGTGACCGGTGACGGGCCGGGAAATTAAAGCTGCACCGCCGCGCGTCTCCTCCTAGCCACAGAAGCTTTTTAAGCTTTTTAACCGAGAGTCATCTCTCGCTCGTCCTGTGGGGCTGTTGTGTTGTTGCCTCGATTAGGACCCCTCTAAGCATGCATATGCGTGTTGTTAACGAATTACCTTCTGCTAGCTGATGATGATACCCGTGCGCCCTCATTTCTTTGTCCTACTACTACTAGTTGTAGCTAGGGTAGGAGGGTCCTCGAATTGCAGCTGCTTCGAGCAATCTCCTGAAGCATCCAGGAGACCAGGACCCTATTGGAATTGGACTGCGTCTGAATGAACTAAAGTACCCACAGTCATCGTCATCATACAAACAAATCTGATGCTCCCGCGCGAGGTTTCTGAAATTTTGCAGAAAACAAATTAATATTACATGCTTTTATTCGAACCGTCCTCGGAGATCCAGGACAGACACACTACTTGGTAGCCCAGGATCGTCACGCAAGAATCCACGTGATGGATTAGGAGTAGCTAGGAAGGGAGAGATTACTGCTGCATGCAAATGCAATAACTTTTGCTTTCGCAAGGTTCCATCTGTCTGCCTACCTGATCTGCCCTAGTGCCCTGCCCTGTTGGAGCTACGCCACGCCACGCCAAGCCTGCGTGCCACTAGCCTGCACACTTCCGATCCGGACCCAGCAGCTGCAGCCAGATGCCCAGATTCCACAACCGGCGCGGCAACTGAACGCAAGTGCTCCGTTCAAAAGGACGACGCGCACCGGCAGACAGGGTGATCGAATCGCCCGCCCACACACATGCATGACAGCATGAGATGACCGGCCCGCCGGCCGGCTCACTTCACTTGCACGACCACCGCGGCGCGGGGGCTTTCGGTGCGTGCACACTAGTGCTCCCCTCCACCAGTCCGTCTATCTCCATCCGATGATTCCGATCCCCCGCCGGTTTTTGCATTGCCTTGCAAGCGATCTCGCACTCGCACGCCGCCGCTGCTGGTTTTGGAGCAACTTTTAACGCCCTTTCCTTCTCGGCTAGGCTCGGTCGCTAGTGCGTGGTACTAGCTAGTGGGGTCAGGAGGAAGTGGGCGATCGCTGTGGTTGCCGTGGCCGTGAAAGCAGGGCGCGATCACGCGCGCGGGGGACGAAAGGCAACTGCCATTCTTTCCTTAAGAGCGCAGGTAGAGAGAGGAGCAGATCAGAAGCTGGAATAATGGATGCTGACTGCGCTAGCTGCATTATATCAGTAGCCATCAGGACTCATTATCATGCATGACCCCCAGTCCCGTCTTGATTCGCTCGTCGGCCGGCATTTCAGGTTTGTTTGGCCATGCACAAGTTTGCTTGTTAGGGCAGATGATTGATTGTGCGTAGTGTACCACTGGCCGTAATCTGGTATGGTGCTTCATGAGTCATGACAGCTAAGCTAGCTTCAAGCAAAGCATATACTCCATCAGAGAATCTGTTTAACGCGCCCGTAGCGGCTCATTGTAGAAAGACCGTACTCTACGTATTGGTATACTCCTACCTGTATAGTACTCGTATTCCAAAGAGCTGTCCGGACACACTGACACACCGCGCGCCGCCGGGAATGGCATCAGTGATCAGGCGTCAGGTACAGTACATAGTATGCCCCGCCCGTACACACACGCTGTGTCACACTCACATGTGAGGGAGAGTCCAGCACGGGCCGCACGCCACGTGGCGCTATAACCTGAGTCGTCTGCAAATTATTCGTTTCTAAAGTACGTATAATTTTAAACTTCATATCTTTTAAAATATTTATCACTTTATTTATATATATACATGAAAGTATTTTTCAAGATAAAATTTTTTATATCTTTTATATTTCCAAATTTAATAAATAAAAGTTATTTATAATTTATATTTTTAATGTTTAATTTAAATCTTTCTAAATTTTTATATAAAGAGAGTACTGGCAAATTATGGGTGTCGTGGCACTGCCTGCTCGCCGTTCTTGCGAGTGCGAGTTCCGACGGGCTTCATCATTCATACTCGAGCGGGCCAGAATCTCGCTGATCACCGCGATGAGATGCCTCTGCAAGCGGTGCTGGACTGCCGCCGGTGCGTGATGCAAAGAGTGCACATGCAAATGCCGTAGTGGGATAAGATACACATACCCCGTTTTGTCGGAGCGCCCGCCGCGCTTTCCTGTTCTGGACTCTCTTGATCATTAAAATAGTTATAGGATATGGGATGGCCGCAAATAATAATCTGTGTAGTTTTCCAATCTCATCCACGCCTGGAGATACGGGGGATCGGGCATGTCGGGCTCCCATGGACACGTGGGCACCTCCGTTGCCCAGAAGAATCTCACAAGAAAGGAGGGGAAAAAAAGAGGAACAACGAGAGGTTTGACGCAGGGTCGTCACGTAACCACGCTCTTGGTTGGTGAGTCGGGACAGTAG
The DNA here is from genome assembly GCA_015844335.1 of Chrysopogon serrulatus. Lineage (NCBI taxonomy): Eukaryota > Viridiplantae > Streptophyta > Magnoliopsida > Poales > Poaceae > Chrysopogon > Chrysopogon serrulatus. Next base: position 18,420 of record JADLZL010008129.1, on the reverse strand, counting down.
TGTGTCGAGATGGTACGGGCGTTGCAGCATGGAGCACTGTTCGCCCACGCGAGATGAATGTGCGAGCATCTCGAGGAACGTGGGGAAGCGGATGATAGCGAGAGCCAGACATGACATGGGTAAAGAATTGCGGCGCTTGAGCCGAGGCGCGACACGTAGCCGTTGCGACCACCGGGGGTTGATGGATGTGTGGCTGCGCGCGGCGTGGCGGCCCGCCCCACAGACCCTCCAGCGGCCGTCGCCGTTGGAACAGCGAGCACAGGCGCCGCCCTGGCTGGCTGGCTGGCTGGCCGCGGATAGGGATGGGGAATTCGGACCTGGAAGCGGCGGTGCCAGAGCAGAAGGGTCTGGAACCACGGGGCCCGACCGACCCGACCGATTCCGAATTCCGGACCACGCAGCAGCGCTGGCGGGATGCAACCGCCGCATCGTTCCCAGCGGGGCCAGACCGCCAGAGCAGCCTAGTAGGATCGGAGCAGCTGGACGTGCCTACTCCTCCTACGAGTACGTGAACGTTGGAGCGGTTCGGCCGGGGGCGCGTGCGTGTGTCACGCCACGCTGGATCGGGGGCGCGATGGTGGATGCGACGCGACGTCGTGCGGCAGGAGCGACAAGGCAGGCTCGCCGTCCAGCCGATCCGCGGCGCATGATTGGGCTCGCCTTCCGTTCGTGCGCTCGCGCTCGCGACATGCATCCCGCGCGCTAGCCTGGCCAGCAGGGACCAGGACCAGGACCATGTAGGAATAGTACGTACAGTACATCCATCGCCGATCGCCGTGACCGTGATGCGTACCCGCATGTGTCTGCCTGCGGATTTACTCCTACTAGTACGCATTTACACGCACGCAGACGTCGTATCCTGGCCGAGGATGCTGCTGCTTCTCGTGCCGTCGTGCCCGCCTTCTTCTTCCAGGCGAGACATACGACGTTTGGTCCCTTGCGCCGTCACCCTGCTCCAGTGTGTCGAACGCTACGAGTACGTGTCAGCCGTCAGCGTGGTAGATTCGCCTTGGCTTCCCTGTGTGCGCGCGCGCCAGACCTTTTTACTATGCACACCCGGTCCGTCCGGCCGGACCCCTAGGCACAGCTGGGGGCTGCCGCGACTGGGGCACGGAGACGAGACGAGATGATGGCACGGGCGCCGCGCGGGACCGCGCGCGCGGTGCCCCCGGGCCGGCGTCGTCGTCCACTTGCGCCACGCCCCGCCCCGGGCCGGCTGATGGAGGAGTGCGCAAGCCGCATCGCCAGTCGCCGTTGCCATGATCTCTTCTCATCCCAATCTCATCCGCCTCCGATCCTTGTGCATGCATGCCCCGCTCGGCATCCCTGGCAGCAGGGCAAGTTGCCGCGATCTCCTGTCCGGGCGTCCGGTCCGAGCGCGCCCCCCACCTGGGTGGGCGAGCCTGGGCAGTTGGTGTTGGGCCAGCTCCTCGCGCCAACGACGGCTCCATCTCCATCGGCTGGCCTGCTGCTGATATGTCCTCCACCCAGGGCCCAGGCGCACAGCCACATGCATATGCATTGCATGCATTCGCCCAGCGCAACCAGGCTGGCCTGGCCGCGGTCGGCCGCGCAGGCGCGCGCGGCTCTGTGCCTCTGCCTCTGCTCGCTTGCAGCATCCCGCCGCTCTCGCGCTCGCGCGCCGCAGCCGCAGCCTGCGGACGCCATGCCCACGATTGATTGTCTGAGATTGCGCGGCGTTGGCCTGGCCGGGCGGGCTTGTGCAGAAAAATGAAAAGATAAGAATGGAGCACTAGTACGCCGCACGATGGCAAGCAGGCAAGCAGCAGCAGCTTTCTCTGTTGCCCAGGCCAGGCCACTAGGCCACGCAGTCGTCGCTGCACGCAGTACAGAGCGGTACCGATGCATGCCGCCGTGCCGGGACGCAATGCGTCGACCATGCCATGCCCGCCCGCCGGATCTGCCCGAATTTTATTCCCCGTGCGCATACGGCATGCTCTGCGCAAGTCCAAAGCAAACAAGTCCAACGCACGGCTCCTATCTTAGCTTCCTCCTCCTTCGAGCCCTAGGCCGGTGGCCGCGCTCGGTTCGTGCGACGCCAACGCCAACGCCAAACGCGAAAGCATGGCGGCATGTTGTACAGCGCGCGGGGCGGGTGCGGCTCGCTGATTGCGATGTCTAGTCATTGCTGCTGCTCGGCTAGTGCGGGGCGTTGTTTATCCTCAACTTCTTCCGCTCTGGCCTGGTCTGCCACATGGTCAGGAGATTTTCCCACCATCCTCGCCGGTTAAGGTCGTTGCACGATAACATACATTATTACAAACTTCTTCTGATTTTATTTATTTATTATATATTTTATATGTATATACTCTACTACACTCTCTGTCTAGCATAATCAATCAGTAGCAATCAACCAATCAATACGTGGTGGTGGTAGTAGTGTCGAGCCGTTGAAAATCAAAATCAAAATAAAAATCGCCATGCCCGTTTCGTCACCGGTCGGTTGCACTTGCACGCTCCTTCGCCCCATGCCGTTGCCGAAGATGTAAACCGGCGGTGTAGTACTGTACCCGATTTTTGAACACGCAAGGCGCCTCCTAGTGACGTACTACTACGACGGGGTATGTGGGGAGGAAGAAAAAAAAAACCAAGCAAAATTTGTTTACATGAGCAAACAAAGGCTGACAGCAGCACGTACGTCCGAGTAGTTGACAACAGTATTTTGGGCTCCGCTTGGGTCGGGTGCAAAGCCTCTCTGCTTTCTTCTATCGGTTCCACATTTCAAAGGATAGCTAGTTACCCTGGAGTCAATTACGTAGGAGTTAAATGGTTAGTCGGAAAAAAAAAAACTACTCTTTACCACGCCATACCCAACATTACGTTGCTTCATACCGAGTGAACTCGCAGAAAGCTTAATCATCCTCCATTTATTTTTATTTACATATTGTATTAGCTTCTTTCTTGATCAAACATTCGTATATTTGACCATCGATTCTAAAGAATTATACAGGTTTGTAGTGAGTATAATATTTATATTTTAGATTCACATAAAAGATACTTTTATAATATACAATTTATACGATATAAATTAAAAAGCTTTTCTAAAAACGACTGGACAGAAATATTAATTTGATTTACAACAAAGCTAATGTAACGTGTAAACTAGACAGAGGGGTAAGTAATTTAAGGTTACGACATCCCATGTTAAAAGAGAAGACTAATAAAGATGTTGGAAATTGCCGCCCAACACCTTGCACTCGTTGCCACCAGTTGTGGTCGCTTGTGTTCTCGGTGGTTCTCGTATGCTTGATTGATAGAGACTAGAGAGGGGGGTCAATATTTTTTTAAGCCGTTTGATTAATCTGACAGCGAAGGGAAACCAATAATCCACATATCCTGTCACATATTTTAAAGTCTTTCGTTTGAAACAAACATATTTTATTTTAAAGTTATCTTGTCACATTTTCGTTTCCCAGGATTCCCTCACTGGAAACTTCTCTACCCATTTTTTCCTCCCTGAAAACAAAACCCCCGGCCCATGGAGGATTTTTTATATATTTTAATCCTTTTTTTAATTAATATTTCAAAAATAACCGCACCCAAAAAAATATTTGCACGACATAGCCCTTTTTTTCGCGCCAACGTCCGTGGCGCGACCAAACAACGTTGTTGCGCCACATGCATTGGCGCGGCAAGATCTGGCACCGAACGTCGTTTCCGGCGTGGAAAAAGCTTTGTCGCGCCACATGCATTGGCCTTGAAAATACTGTCTTGTCGGCGCCCGGTAATTAACGGCGACAAGGCGAGAATTTTCAAAAAATCATAACTCTTCGATACTACGTCGGATGGAGATGATTTTTATATGAAAATTGTAGCTCTCGACGTTCTAGTTTTGAGTTTTTTCATTTGAAGTGGTTAAGATGCTAAAAAAAATTATATAAAGTTTCAAAGCACCAAAATAATCGTGTATTAGCGCTTGATTTTCAAAAATCATAACTCTTCAATACTACGTCGCATGGAGATGATTTTTATATGAAAATTGTAGGTCTCGGCGAGATCTACAACTTTCTTGTTTTGATTTTTTCCATTTGAAGCCGTTAAGATGCTCAAAAAATTATATAAAATTTCAGCTCGAGGCCGCGGCACCGCCCGGCAACAGGGCCGTCGGCACCGTCCTTCCCACGGATGCCGACGACGGCGGGCAGCTGCACCCGCCTACGCGGCTCTTCGGCTGCTGCGCACCGGCGGCGGCCAAGCGGCAAAGCGAACCCGCTCTTTGTCGCCGCCGTCTACGCCACCGCCAATGCCAAGATCTCCCACGTCGACCTCAAGCTCGTGGCGGGGCGACCGGGCGCGACGATCGCCGCGCTGGCCGACGAGCAAGGCAACGGCCGCCGGGCGTGACGCGCGGCCTCCTCTCCTGCCTCGTCGGCGGGCGGCACGACCGCCCGTCGGCGTGTTCGACCCGGCCACGGGCGGCGTCACCGGCATCCCGGCGTCTTGGCGAGCGGCAACGAGGCGTCGTCGGCGTGCGTGTTCGGACACGTCCTCACGACGGGGAGCACAAGATCCTCAGCGTCTACGCCGCCGCCCACGGCGTCCCGGCATGGCGGGCGCCGACCGAGCACAAGTAGTCCTACGAGATCCTCACCCTGGCAGCGAAAGCAAGAGCGGTGGAGGCCGGCGCCGAGCCCTCCGGTACACGTCGACACGTTGATCGCCCAGCACAAGATATTATTTGTATGATGCGACAAGCGCTAATACGCGACTATTTTGGTGCTAAAACTTTATATAATTTTTTTGAGCATCTTAACGGCTTCAAATGAAAAAACTCAAAACAAGAAAATTGTAGATCTCGCCGAGAGCTACAATTTTCATATAAAAATCATCTCCATCCGACATAGTATTGAAGAGTTATGATTTTTTAAAAATTAAGCACTAATACTGTGATTATTTTGGTGCTGAAACTTTATATAATTTTTTGAGCATCTTAACCACTTCAAATGAAAAAACTCAAAACTAGAACGTCGAGAGCTACAATTTTCATATAAAAATCATCTCCATGCGACGTAGTATTGAAGAGTTATGATTTTTTGAAAATTCGGTCTTGTCGCGCCGTTCATTTGGCGCGACAAGACAAGCATCGTCAGCGCGCCAATGCGTATGTGGCGCGACAAGCTTTTCCACGTCGGAAACGGCGTCCCAAAGTGCCGTATCTTGCCGCGCGACAACGTTGTTTGGTCGCGCCACGGACGTTGGCGCGGCCAAAAAGCTATGTCGTGCAAATATTTTTTAGGTGTGGTTATGTTTGGAATATTAATTAAAAAAGAATTAAAATATATAAAAAAATCCGCCCATTGATTGTCGGGATCCTTGGCTTTACAGCACAAACCTCGATAGCTTATCCAACCAGCATCATTGGATTGGAGCACGCAAACAGAACCAGAAAGGCAGAGGGAGAGAGCGTCAGGAAATACTATACTCCCACTTAAAACAAAGAGAGAAAAGAAAAGGCCATTCAATCTTATCAACACAAAGTTAAAGTAACAAAAAAAACTGAAAATTGGTGCAGAAACTGCTGAATTTCGTGTTCCATTGCATCAAGCAATAATCATGGCCCGCCCCAGCCTTGCAGGCCGCACTATTGTGAGCTGCGTTGTCACTTACCTACTCTCCACTCCCTCCATAAATAGCGCCACCCTCTCCCTCTCACTCCCCCACCTCACGCTCTCATCCATTCCATCCCTTCTCCTTCCTTGCAAGCGGAGCCAGCAGCTCTCTCACTCCTCAGCTGCCAGTCTGTAGAGGAGACACCTCCATCCATGGGCAAGGACGACGTGATCGAGAGCGGCGCCGGCGGCGGCGAGTTCGCCGCCAAGGACTACACGGACCCGCCGCCGGCGCCGCTGATCGACGCGGCGGAGCTGGGTTCCTGGTCCCTCTACCGCGCCGTGATCGCCGAGTTCATCGCCACCCTCCTGTTCCTCTACATCACGGTTGCCACCGTGATCGGGTACAAGCACCAGACGGACACGGCGGCGTCGGGCGCCGATGCGGCGTGCGGCGGCGTGGGCGTGCTGGGCATCGCCTGGGCGTTCGGCGGCATGATCTTCGTGCTCGTCTACTGCACCGCGGGGATCTCGGGGGCCACATCAACCCGGCCGTCACCTTCGGCCTCTTCCTGGCGCGCAAGGTCTCGCTGGTGCGCGCGCTGCTCTACATCGTGGCGCAGTGCCTCGGCGCCATCTGCGGCGTCGGCCTCGTCAAGGCGTTCCAGAGCGCCTACTTCGACAGGTACGGCGGCGGCGCCAACTCGCTCGCCTCCGGCTACTCCCGCGGCACCGGGCTCGGCGCCGAGATCATCGGAACCTTCGTGCTCGTCTACACCGTCTTCTCCGCCACCGACCCCAAGCGCAACGCCCGCGACTCCCACGTCCCGGTGAGCACCCGACCAACGCCACCGCCTCCTCCTTTTATTTTTTCTTTCTTGTTGCTTTAATCTGTGTCTCGATCTGCTGCAACATGCTTAGTAGTACGTACAGAAGGTAGCTGAGAGTATTTTTTTTTTAGCTTAAAAAGCTGGCTTGTTTTACTTGGGCATCACTCGTAAGCTAGCTGAGTTCTAGGCGAGCTTAATTGGAGCTCAAGTCATGGTAGCTAATCACATGCTCAAATCTTGGCAACATACATGGCGCATGTGAATGAACAAAAAGAAAATTCGTTCCGGGGCAGATAGGAAAAGGGGTACAAGTAGCACAACTAAATACAGAAAGGCATGCTGGAGAATATCCAGTTTAGTCTCTTTGGAAAAGGCCAGGGCGGAATATGAATATTATCATTGCTCGAGAGCCAGCAGGCGGAATTTCTTTGCCGTAGACTAAAGTGTTCTTATTTTTTAAAGATTCTCCTGCTGTCTGTTTTGTTCTTCCATGCTTATATATATGTATGTGTGTGTATGTGTGTGTGTGTGTGTATATATATATACTGTTCCAAATTTCACACCACTAGTTAGCTCAGGCTATTAGTTTTTTTTGACAAGAAGCTAAGTTTTAGTTAGTGCCTTGGTGGGACGATAATTAAAAGCTTAAAGTTGAGTTAAAACGTGTGGAAGACAGGTGAATTGTCTGGATGCGTGAGCTCCAAATCTTCTAGTAGTAGTAAGTAGGAGTACCCGTACATAACCACCGTGGGTCATTAAGGCTTTCATTGTCGTGATAATGACCGTTATTAACGCACACTTGCTGGAACATTCGAGTAGTAGCAGTAGGAGTTATCCACAGTGGCATCCATCCGGCAGGTCATCGTCAGGGCCCGGCCGGCCATCTTCCCCGCCGGGACATATAATTAATTAAAGAGCTCCGACCTTATCTTTCTGTGCATGCATGCCGATATCTCCAGTTCTCCACTCCAGTCCAGAAAGGAGGAAGCACTGCAATTTTTTTACCGTCCCCATCCCTTGGTTCGCTGACTCCCATTGACCGCACAGTAACATTCGGGCCGGGTAGTAGTGGTACGGGTCAGGGGTGGGCCCCCACCGTGTAAAAAAGCTGAGCTGGGTCTGGTCCGGGCCCTGTAGGGGGGCGCATGGTCCGCCGGGCCAGGTCCATCCCGTCCTTGTGGTGATGAGCTGGTCCGTGCCCGCCCGCGCCCGCCCCACCCCTCCCCCTCCTACTCGTGTCCCATGCCATGTGATGCGTGAGCCACCTCAAATCCCTCCGTGACTCACCATGATGAATTATTGGCGCCTCGCACCGTACCCTCCTCCTCCGTTTTTTTTCAAACGATTTCGCACGGTATTTTTGAAAAATATGAAATCTTTTAGTGACCGTATTGTACGGTTGAACTACTCCCTCCGTCCCATGGAGTTTGTCGTTGGAAAACCGTGTCCCCCTCACAAACACGTTTTCCGGGCGACGTTCTCAGTGGGACGGAGGGAGTAACTTATTAAGGCCTCCAAGGACAGGACCACCGGATGTCCTGTTTTTACACGAAAACACATGGAGAGAGAATTTCATATGCAGTATTAATAATAGTACAAAGCATTCGTGTATCCAAAGGCAACACGCATGTAGTAGTAGTGCGTGGCTAGGTGAAAATCCAGCAGTCACTTTAGCTAGGGCACTGCACTACAATGGCATCATCCCCTTTCCGTGCGTGACAGCGTGAGGAGGCCGGATCTGGGACAGTGGCGAGGCGAGGTGACAAAACGAGATGCCTTTTGCACGACCTGAGGGCCGGTCGAGTCGTGTCAAAAAGACGATGCCGTGGCCGTGGTGACTTTGGTGGATCGGCGAGATGCACACTACTAGTTATAAAAAGCCAAGGCCACTAACGGTGTTTGGTATGTGGCCATTGGCCGAAGAGAAGGTCACTTGTTCCGCCGGGGTCTCTTCCCTTGACAAAAGGGGGGCATGACGACACGGCCTTTCTAGCCACTAATTCATTTCCGGTGCCGTCGCAAATAGTCCTCCTGATGCTGACAGACTGCACAGCACGGGAAATGGCCTGGTGGTGGCCACTCAGAGGACGGTGACGGAGCAGGGGCAGTAGTGGCGTGTGATGTTTTTGTCTAGTTTATAAGTTTGGCAAACCATTCGGCTCCGTCGCATTCGGTGTCGTACAATATACATATATGCATGAATATAATATGTCAGCTAATGATATCATTCTGTATTGTTTTGCTTAATTCCTAACCGTCCGTGAATTCTTCTTTTTTATTACAGGTTCTTGCCCCCCTCCCCATCGGGTTCGCCGTGTTCATGGTCCACCTGGCCACCATCCCCGTCACCGGCACCGGCATCAACCCGGCCAGGAGCCTGGGCGCCGCCGTCATCTACAACAAGGACAAGCCCTGGGATGACCACGTACGTAGCAGCAATGTTAATTTGTTGTGTGGTTTAGTATAGGAGAAGCAACATTATTGTGCTGCTTATTACTTATGACACTTTGTCCTTGCACTGCAAGTGTACTGATCATGACGATGCTTATCCTGCAGTGGATCTTCTGGGTGGGACCCTTGGTTGGCGCTGCCATCGCGGCCTTCTACCACCAGTACATCCTCCGGGCGGGTGCCATCAAGGCCCTCGGCTCCTTCAGGAGCAACGCGTGAGCGGATCGGAGGAGGAGCCTCCCAAGCTTTCATTTGCAAAAAATGGCCTTGAGTTTGCTGGAGCAATGGCGATCGCTTGTCCTAGGGGAAAAGATGGAGGTGCGAGCGTGAGTGAGGAGAATAAGTTGTTGTGCAGGTGGTGGGTGGTTCGGTCGCTCGCTCTTTGTTTCAGCAGCTTGCGTTGCGTGTGCGTGTTCGAGCGTGGAATTTGGTTTCGTACTTGCCTGTAATCATGAATCAACCATCATCATCATCATCATGTGTCGTAATCTTGCTGTCAAGGGATTAATTCCGTCTCATTCCTTCCTCGCTGCTGCTCTCTTAGCATCTCCAAGGGACTTGGCAAATGGGTTTTGCATTTTAGAATTTGGCAAAAAGCTGAAAAAGAGGGGTCCAATGGTTTTGCATTTGTGTTTTGCATTTTGGGCAAGTTGGCAAATGAGGGAGGAGAATTGGCATAAATGCCAAGCCGCACAGGGTTTTTGCATATCCCGATCGCGCCCAACTGTCGGACTCCCGCGCGGCGTGGAAACTTCTCCACCAACGCGCGAAGGCCTGGATCGCTCAGCGTCCCCACCTCCGAGTCGAACTTCGCGGCACCGCACCCGGCGCCCGTCCGCCCCGCGCCGCCGCGCCCCGCCCGGCATAGCCGCCCGTCGGCGCCCCGTGCTCGCTGCCCCCCGCGCGCCTTCGCCGCCCTCCGCGTGATGTGCTTCACCGCCACCACCGCGCCGTTGCCCGGCTTCCGCAGCGGTACACGTTCCCGGACCCGCCCGCCCGATCAGGTTCTCGTCGCGGAGGTCGTTCGGGAAGGCGTCGGCGAATTCAACCTCTGCAGGTTCTTGTTGACCGCGGAACCTCAGCAGGCGTCCTGCAGCCAGCGTACGTCGCGGGATGCCGCCGGAGAAGTTGTTCTCGAGCATGAGCAGCTTCAGCATGGTGCCCTGCTTGCACATGTCCGGCGGGATGGGCCCGAGGCGCGTTGGTGGAGACGTCGATGAAGTTGAACCGCGACCAGCTGCCGAGGCTCCGCGGCAGCTCGCCCGGTGAGTTGTTGCTGTAGAGCGACAGGTAGACGACCTCCTTGAACTCGCCGAACTCCGGCGGCACCTCGCCGGTGAAGCCGTTGAAGAAGAGCTGCAGCGAGACGAGCTGCGTGAGGGACCGGAGCTCGCCGAGCGTGCCGGTGAGGTTGTTCTGCGACGCGTCGAAGCTTGGTGAGTTTCCCGAAGCTCGGGAGCAATCGCGCGAAGAAGAAAATTACCGGCCGGGTCCACTTTTGGGAAATTGCCAAGTCTATTTGCCAAATTCCTTGGAGTTGGTCTATTTTAATACTTTGTATTTTATTTTGGGAGTTTGCAAATAACAACAAATGCCAAGTTAAAATACCAATTCCCTTGGAGATGCTCTTAGCCTCTCTATTTTCTATTTAAATTATATATGTAGAGACTACCATGGATCAATCATCATCAGTGGGAACCCTTGCTTCTGTCTAAATCAACCGAGACGTGTGCTAGGAGTGGATGGATTATTATTCAGTCTTGATCGTCTCTGTGATGCGCTCTTGCTCGTTCAGGATGTCCTGTTCTGTCAAGAATTGTGGCATTGGATCCTACTATCCTATCACGAGCTACGACTAGCTGGGAGGTGCAGACCTGTCTGTCTGTGTTGTTGTGTGTGGCGTATTGCATTGCAATGACAGCCGGACAGTGTAGTGCTCTACGTAAGTGCTTTTGGCCTGCTCTAACCTTGGAAGAAACCAAACCTATCAGGTGAGGAGACGAGACCCACCCATGATCGGGTTGATGCCATGGCGACGAGACACACAAATGCAATTCAGTGCTCTCGGATCTCTCTTTCTTTCTTTCCCCTGCCTTGCTGTCACTTGTCACTACTATTGCGATATCGGATGATGGCGGTATTGGGGTGCTTTCTGCTTGCTTGTGGTTTCTTGTGTTGTGATCAGAGAGAGTGAGTGGGGTGTGGCGTCTCCAGCTGTCCTGAGCTGCCCGGCCGTTGTTGTTCTTGTCCTCTTCTCCCACAGGGCCCCTGGCTGGCTCCTAGTGGTGGTGGTACGTGCCTACGTGGGGCTGCCGCGCCGCTTTAGCAGCAGTTACGGGTAGAGTAGGCAGGCGGAGCATGCGCCGCGGATTTCATGAATCTTCCTTCACCGGGTCGCTTCTGCTTGCTGCCTGGATTTGGAATCATCATCATGAATTCATGATGATAGAAAAGAGGAGTCGCTTGCTTGCCCCTGTTGCCAAATCATGGGGAGGCATTCTCTGAACGTTACTACGCTGCTTATGATGGCTGCATCCGAGAGCAGAAAGATTTCGTTCCGAGCCAGCTCTCTCTTTGTATAGGACGGATTTCATGTAAGTACTTACTTCTATTTACGTTAATACGTTGAGTTGAATGGAACCAGAAAAACTTTGCTGGCGATCGAATACACCCAAAGCAGATGCAGCCACGGATGACAGACGGGAATGGGCCAGACGTGGACATACTTCATGTTTTGGTGACGCGGACGAGAGGCCTTTTCTCTTCTCCATAGTGTACTGTAGTGCAGTACTGTACTTTCCATGAGGCGAGCACAGTAGCAGGACGTTATGGAAAGAAACGGTACACTGCGCCGCTCGAAAACTTGGCTGGGAGCCTGACGCAAGACCAATGGCGGCTGCTGGGCCGCTGCTGCCACTGCTGCATGTACTACTCTCCAGTGACTCTGACGAGGAGAGAGGAGGCCCCGGCCCCGGGCCGGCCCCCGGCGGCGGCGCTGGAAGTGGGGAGGCACTGCACCTGCACGCCGCGCTAGCGTCTCAATTTGACCGTCCATGGCCGAATAGGAAGGAATAGCGCATGGCCATGGGCCATGGCCATGCATGTGCCTTGCCCTTGCAAAGCTGATGCCATTGCATTGCATTGCCTTGTGGTAGAGCAGGAGCACTGGAGCAGGGCAACCAACCAGCTCCGCTCCGCTCTGGGCGACTGCGCCTCTGCTCTCTGCTCTCTGCTTCCGCGAAAATAGGCTTTTTTTTTTAGGGAAGCTCTGACTTTTATTCAATCAGCAAAATAAGAACTACAAACTCTATCATGAGGTTCCAAAAACCAAACATGTCTACCTATCGCTAAATTTACAGAGCTTCTAGCAACTAAATGAGTGTCAACATTCGATCTTCGCCCTTCATAGACAAAATCTGCTCTTGTGAAATTCCTTCTCCTATATTTGATCTCCCGAACAATGGTTCCGTACCTGCCTAACCCCTCGCCCATGAGACTCCTCACTGCATTGGCACAGTCGCTCGCTACCAAGAACGAGTGCAAGACAAGGTCACTAGCCAAGGCAAGCCCTTCATGGCAAGCAATTCCTTCGACCACCTCCGCGTCATTGTACCCTTCGAGCACCAGGGCTGATGCCCCCAAAAAATGGCCATTCTCATCGCGGGCCACAGCAGCAGCTGCTACCTGACCCGAGTTCTTGGACATCGCCGCGTCCACATTAATTTTTGCCAAACCGCTCGGGGGCCTTATCCAGCGCTGGACATGTACCTCTGACGGATGCACCTCCGAGCTCCCTTTTTTTATCTCCTCAAGCTCCCCGATGAAGCGTTCAACAAAACTATGTGTCGAGAGCGGGCTCTGAAACTGATTCTCGTGGATCGCCTTACGCTACGCCTACCACACACGCCCACATACGGACCACCACCCTTGTGACTTCTTCCTGCTTTAGTGAATTCATGACTTCTGTTAGCCACGCTTGAGCATCCGTCCAGCGCACCTGGCTCAAGAACTCAATGATATTCTCCCTCTCAAGAGCCCGTATACTCTGAGCTAGATTGCATTCCAACAGAGCATGCCTCCACGAGTCAGCTGCACCACACAAAACACATCGCTCATCTGGTGCCATGTTCCTATGGTGTCGCACATCCCCAGTCGGGATGGAGGTCCTAGCCAATCTCCACAAAAAAATACCCGAACTTTCGATGGTACTTTAATCTTCCACATTTCGGTCCATTCTTTTTCTTGAGCACTAACATTAGATCGGCTCGGTCGCGCCTCAACACAAGCTGCCAAAGTCTCTCGGCTCTTCACCAGCAGACGATAGGCTAATCGTACCGAAAAAACCCCGGACTTCTCATAGTGCCAGGCCCAATAATCCTCCTGCGTAGTAGTACTCAAAGGAATATTTTCAATTAGTTCCCAATCCATCAGGCTAAATAATTTCCGCACTAACTGCTTGTTCCAGCTCCGGGACGCCTAATCGATAAGTTCGCACACCAGTTGTGGCGAATCCAATCTTGATGTTCTTATAGGTAGCATGAGGCTATCCCTTGGAATCCACGGCATATTGCATATCCTTGTTGATTCCCCGGAGCCGATCTGACGGATCAAACCCTGGCGGAGGACATGAACGCCATCCACCACTGCACGCCACACCCTCGATGGTGACATACCTAGCTCAGCATTCAAGAGATCACCATTTGGGAAATAAACAGCCTTTAGGACCCTTCCACTCAACGTCTCTGGATCTTGCAGCAAACGCCACGCTTGGCGTGCAAGTAAGGCCAGATTAAAGAGTTCAGGGCTCCTTTGGCTACGGGGTGAAACGTAGGAAAGGGAAAGGAGAAATAAAGGAATCGAGAAGGCAGACAACGGTGCAATACGATTCCTCTAGAAAGAAACCGTCGCTCCCTCCGGTCTAAAAAAAATCCTCGTCCATACAACACCCGTCCTTTATCCATCCACGCGGCTCTTCTCCTCCACCCTGGGAGCGGGCCTGGCGGACGGCGGAAGGGCTGGCGGACAGCTCTTCTTCTCCGGAGCGCGCGCCCTCGGCGTAAGGGGCAGCGGGCGGACGGGTGGTCGGGGCGGCCCACCTCCGCCCGCGCACCCCACCCCCTACCCCCGTCTCTCCCACGGCGCCCCCCTCTCCTCACTCGTCTCCCCCACGCCCCGCGGCAACCCCGGCCTTGGCCACGGCGACCCCCCTGCGGCCACGGCGACCCTCGACCTCGGGCGGATCCGGCGCCAGCCCCGCACGCGGCGTCGGCCTCGGGCGGATCAACGCCAGCGGCCACACGCGACCTCGGGCTCGGGCGGATCCGCCAAAGCGGCGGCGCTGGCGTGGCGAGTTGCGCCTCCGCCCGCTGAACTCCACGGGGTTGCGCCTCCCCGCGCTTCGCCCCGCAGAGGTCCCAGCGGCCGTAGCCGCACCGCGCCCCGCTCCCGGCCAAGCGTCTCGGCGGTCCGGCTCCCCCTCTCCCTTTCTCCCGTTCTTCCTTTCTTTTTTTTGGAAACCTGCATCTTACGGATGGCGCTGAGCGGAGCCTTGTGGCGATAGCCAGCGCCCAGAAGTTTTCCATGAGGTCGGACCTCATTTTTGGTTTCCTATGGAATGGAGCGTAGGAAACGCGATCCTCCTGGAAAGTTTCCTTTGCTCGTCGTGCGAACCAAAGGACAGGAAAGGAATGATGACGTCGGCGTTTCCTATAGGATCGAATCCCGCGTTTCACCCGCGTTTTTCCTGCAAACCAAAGGGGCCCTCAATGTTTCTGAAACCTAGGCCTCCCATGTATTTAGGCTTCGACATATCATCCCAAGCCACCCCACTGCCAAAATTACTACGTGGGCTGTGGCCCATCGTCCCATCCGCCCACCCCTAACGGTGATACTACTCGCTCTCCCGCCCTGCGGGTCCTGTTATACAATGGGCACAAAGCTTGACGGATTGCACAAGATAGCAGTAATTTATATGTTTATAGTTATATATATGTGGTGACAAATAGTGACCAACTTAAGGACAGACAGCTCCTCCCGATCCTAGCGCGAGCTAATCATTGAACTTGAAGAGGGCTGCCCTCCGTCTGATTATTAATTAAGAGCTTCTTTATCCATTCCGGTTCCGGGCGGCCTATGATTAGGTCATCAGAGTGGGACGTCGCAACGGTGCCACCACTTTGTGACCTCTGACTCGCCACCGGCTCAGGCAGGATGTGTAGTAATGTAGTACTAGTAGGCGATATACTGTACTACTCCGTCCCAAATTAAATGTCGTTTTCGGTTTTCGTGCCACAAGTTTGACTCAATTTATAGAAAATACGTGCAATATTTATATCTCCGAATAATTTTATTAAAAAACTAGATTTAAAGATCTTTCCGATGATACTAACTATGATACTAATCGATAATATTTATTATTTATAAAAATTACCGGTATTTGTTTCTCGGGAAGCGAAAGCGACAGTTATTTTGGGACGGAGGGAGTATATGAGAATGTTCTCGGGTGCTTTGTTTAGACTAGACGCCCTCCCTAAGTCCCTTTCTTAAGATAAGTTAACCTAATCCATTGGATGGGATCAATAATTGTGCCCTCCTATGTTGCCAACGCCACGTACTGTACTCCGTCGACGGCAATGCAACGCCAACGGATTGTGTGGTGCTGGGTGACTAGTACGTAGTATGTCATCTCCTCTGACCTGCTGTACTGTACCCAACCCGAGCAAATGGCACCAAAAGAAGATTTATGGCAAAAGGCTGCAAAACGCACTGTCAGGACAGAAAAAAAAAGAGAGAGAGAAAGGTCAAAGGCTGCAAGCTTCAACGCTGGATTTTTACATGGTGCACTCAGACTCAGACTGACACAGGTGTTCGATCATGCATGCTAGCTGAGCCAGAGCACGACGGCAGGACAGAGATTAGTAGGCCTAAGCAAAATCAGTGATGGCGCGGCCGACCTTGGGCCTCCAAGGGACGTGGGCTGGCCCAAAATGCGCCCAAGGAACAGGCTCACGGTCATCGGACCTCATTTATTCAGAACGTGCTTTGTTCAAGTGAAGTGATCCAATCAATTGCGTCCAAAGAATACCACATGCCACCAAAGCTTAGCTTACAACGTGTAGGTTACAAAGAGAACCGAACGCTGGACATCAGTAGTGATGATCCTATCGTCTCGAATATGAATTCTGATTCTATGGTTTTCAACTATAACTTGGTGTAAAACTTTAGTTCCAATTCCAAACTAATATTCATTTTAATCCTACATCAGAAATTTATGTTGGAGTAAACACAACATATAAGGTAGGACATCATTGGTTTGATGTGTTCTGGACTTCGATAGACCTAGATCTGCTTTGAAAATGGCTCATAGTAAAGCGAACTGTGTTGGAGCTGCTCTACACCCTAGCAATATGGTCCAAAAGCAATGTCACATGCTATACCACAGCTTAAATAACAACTATCAAAATGGGTACATCTATTCAACTAGCAATGTCTAATGGATAGGATCGTCATCCACGATTGTAACTAGTACTAGTAGGAATGACAACAAATTGGATCAGTTCCATCCTGAGGGGCTTTACAATATTTCAATTCTACATTTCAATAGAGGAAAAAGCTAGCAACATATGAGTCTAGCAAGTGAATTATTGTTCTAAATAGCAAACATTCAACATATTCATGCTGGCAATAGCATTAAATTCACAACCTACAATCACATGCCGTTGTGAGATCCTACCGGCTAAATGCATAAAAGGGATATCGCATGCTTCAACTATATATCAAATAAGAGGTTAACCATTACCCCGCACTACTAATCTCACAAGCACCGCAAGCACCGCCTACACGAACACAAAATCTTGAAACTATAAAATAGCAAGAAAGTTGTGGATCTTGAAACGGAGAAAACAAGGACAGGAGGTATTTAGAGCAACTTCATACTAGACATCCTATATGTTGCTTTAGGAGAGTACTCCCTCCGTCCCAAAATAACTTTCGCTCTCGCTTCCCTAGAAACAATTACCGGTAATTTTTATAAATAATAAATATCATTGATTAGTATCATAATTAGTATCATTGGAAAGATCTTTAGGTCTAGTTTTTTAACAAATTTATTCAAAGACAAAAATATTGCACGTATTTTCTATAAATCGAGTCAAACTTGTGGCACGAAAATTGAAGATGGCAATTAATTTGGGAAGGAGTAGTATCCTACAATCAATTTAGGTTATGGTGGTGAAGCGAACCGGGATTTCAAAACTTGAAATTCCGACTCTCTTGCCCCTCTGTGATAGTCCCAGGATATCTCGGCTATCACGGGCATCCACTTTTTAGATGATTACAAAGTCATACAACATCAGAGTACAAAAATAAGCCTAATACAATAATCTAATTACAAGCCCACATGGCCAAAACAAAACAAAACACCGATAAACTACTCGTAGCAGCAAAGCATGATGAACATCCAATCCACAGGCATCCTTGAGAGTAGATCACAAACCAACTACTAATCTCAACACCACTGCAAGTCAGGAAAACTGCACACCACCAGATGTGTGCAGGCCATGGTCAAGACCAAATGAGCTTTGGTGGAAAATAGAAAATAAAGGAATATGGTGATCCTAATAGTTTGGTGTAGTTTGCATCCTAGCGCATGTGAAAAAAGCATCAAAAGTATAATATATAAGTCTTCAATAATCCCAAACCACACTCATTCTCACCATCCACTCATCATCATAGCTCACCTCTCATCACACAACATCCCTCACATCACCCTCATACTTTCGGTCTAAGCGACGAGGCAGCCTCCGCGACGCCCCTCGTCTCAACGGCCTCAAGCCGACCTAGCCGGGGGGAGAGAAGCAAAGCACAAGAGAAGACTAGCGGGATGAAAAACAGTTCCACACGGGGGTGATCATGACCGAGATTGTGGCTATACGTATAGTTTTAACTCTGCGAGTGTGTACACCTGGACCCGACAGAACACCATCATCGACCTTGGCCGAGGTCTAAGCGAACACCGCTCAAGAACTAGCGCATTCCTTACCGGCATCGCCCCCATGGTGGAGTAGCATAATTGATTATCCCTGCTTTATAACAAAATTGTCGTAAATAACAATTTTAAAACTTCCGGTCTCAACAACTTTCATTATTACTATACGATGTTTTGACGGCTTGGTCAAGTCTCCCATATCATGTGGAGCAACGATGGTCGAATAAGCTTTATATATCCAACCGGGGCTTTACAGCCACCACGATGTATCGCGAGGACGAACATCTTACATACATCAACTCACGCTTAGATTTCTCAGGACCGCACCGGGTCCTAGCTACAAGAGTACAAGATAACCATCTCCTACTGGCCCAGATGCGTTATTTGATGCCAGTAGCGTGGGGTACACGCTTACTTCCCGCTTCACGGTTGTGGCTTCCTCGTATGGATCATGCAAGAGAGCTTACGCCATTAGCATGCGACTAGTACTATCAATGACCTCGACCCGCGGGATCACCGCAGCGGTCCTTAACCGACACAAGTGGGCGACACTACACGAGGCACTAGCCCATCCACGATGCAA